>CAHIKZ030004663.1:1335000-1452500 GCA_903632075.3 Acanthosepion pharaonis
TACAGAGTAAGAGGCACAGTTTATGGCTATATGTCTGGAAGATAACGGTTAACCCTAGTCTTGAAGAGGTTAAGATTGTAGTAATCGAGTAATTGGCCTCTTAGGAGTCGGTTCATGGGAAGAAGCTGCTTAAGTAGAACTTACATCTCACCAGGGGAATATGAAGGGAATGGGGGTGGTACGCTACAATGTGCGTGACATGGCATGTCTTAGCCGTCAAGGTTAGGATCAGTGGAACTAAGGAGTGTAGTTAATCTGAACACTCTCCATGGAAATAGCGATAGAACAGCGAAAGGCTTGCGACATCTCGTCTATGAAAAAGGTATTGCAGAGTGGAAAATAATCAGCCGCTTTTGCACTCTATCAAGAGTGGGAAGTGAAGACTGTGCAGCTCCAGAGCCCATATATGACAGCAGTACTCCATTTTCGGCCTGATCTAGCGCTTGTAAAGGTAGAAGATTCTGGGATAAGGATTAGTACAGGGAAACGACTATCTCCCAAGCATCTTTAGCGATGGTTCGTATGTACGAGTTCCACTTTAGGTCCTGATTGAGTATAAATCTCTACAGATGCTCAAGACACGGGACTTCCCTAAGAGAACACTGTTTATCACAATTAGGGTGAATTCTGACTGGCGATGGTGGAAGGTTACTACTTTAGTTTTCTAGGCCAGCTCCCTCCCACACACGCATACTGAGATGCTAGAGCCGGGTCAGAAGAGAGATCAACTGCCAAGCTCTGGTCACCGATTGTTTTGGAGGTGCACCCATATACCGTTATGTCATCAGCTTAGATATTCACAAACGAATGGAGTATACTCTTAGGCAAATCATATATGTGAAGTAAGAAAAAGGTTGAACCGAGAAGCGAACCTTGGGGGACGCCCTCGTTGATCGCCTAGGACTCTGTTTCACAAAAGCATATTTTGTTCTGGTGAAATAAAATCTTTTTTTTTTCTAAAGACGCTTGTTCATCAGTGAAACCTAGCAAAATCGAATTTATATGTATATTATGCTGTTGTTCATCGAAGGCCCAAGAGTCACTCCTGGCAGAGTATTACTGATGTGAGTTGTTTTATGAATGCAAGAATTGTATATTATGAGGATATACAGGATAGATAATGGTTGACCTTTGACTTGAAGAGGTTAAGATTTCAGGGGTGGAGGAGTTATCCTCTTGAAAATCTATTCCACAAAGCAACGGCCCTTGGAATGAAACTGTAGGAAGGGAATTAAAATAGTTCACGCCATTTAATGTGCATATATGTGTTTGAATTATAATATTATTATAATTATTCTATTTTTGTCGTTGTGCAGATGTGTGCTTTTGTACATTTGCTTATAAGTGTATATAATGCAGTCAAATGGAGAAAAATGGCGTAGTTATAAGACACGACAACAAAAACTGGTTGGAGAATGTCAAATAATGGACATGTATGACTATATCAGAATTGCTGATGGCTGCCGTTGATAGATCGTTGTGGAAGAAATTCAATATGGCTTCTGCATTCGAATCCCCCCTACGATTACAAAAGTCAAGGAGATGATGATTATGATGATGATATTTAATGTTTTTCCCCATTTATTTATACTCATTTTTGATTTAATTTTATTATTTTACAATTATTTTTTAAACCCACTCCGTAAATAATATGGACTGCTCCACAATTATTACAGTCCGATATATATATATATATATTTAAATTATGCAACAGTCAGTTTTTAATCTGAACCTGACGATTGCGCTGTGCATGAAACACAGAATTTTGCTACCGGTGTGGAAGAAAATATATATTTATTATTAATATATAATTTCGAGCTCTGCTATTCTACATCGAACACCATTTTATTAACAGCAGCGTTCAATGTGCTATATATATATATGTATGTGTGTGTGTGTGTGTGTGTGTGTGTGTGTGTGTGTGTGTGTGTGTAAAAATATATAGAAAATAGGAAAGAACTCGTTAGGTAAATAATCCAAAGTTCTTTAGTATTTTTGTTATTATTTTTTAAAAATAGTGCTCGATATATATTTTTTAAAATAATTCCAACACGCGTATATATATATATAAATAATTATATATATATATATATATATATATAGAGAGATAGAGAGAGAGAGAGAGAGAGAGAGAGAGAGATAAGCACGTTGCCGAGTGATTAAAACGTTAGTTTTGCGACAATGAGACGCACCATGGTCGATTTTTCAGGAAGATGACTTCTTGATATTATCGGCTTAAGGAGGCGATCCCAGTGTACGGCACCTCTGGAAATTGGAAAACTATTTGGGAACCGAATGTGCTCCCTCCCAGAAATTGTAACTAAGGTTCATTCAGTAGAGATGCATGTTTAACCAAAGGTGTTTAACAAGCACAAAATGTGCCTAAGCAGGTGTCTGCAACAGGGATTGACTAGCCACCCTATGCGAACAGGCTTACTCGGATACGAGCGGCCAACCATTAGATAGATTCGCCTATGGTCCAGTACACGCTCCTCCTCGATTTTTTGAACAAGACTCATTACGCTTCCAGTGTCTTCTAAAGTCTTTTCATTCTCTTTTACTCTCTATAGCTCTTTGCGTCTTAGTAGCATTATCGCCTTGCTTAGGACGAATTGACTATATATATATATATATATATATATATATATATATGTGTGTGTGTGTGTGTGTGTGTGTGTGTACTGAGAAATCCTTTTTTAATACATGTTTTTCATACATGTTTCATTAAACAAAACTGACACTTTTGTTCAATTTTTTATATTTTACCTGTATGCGAAGAAAGTGACCAAATATTAGTTGGTTCTGAGCACTATTGACTAATCTATTAGTCGTTTTCAGGAATTTTAGTGATACCACTATTTAAAGAACAGAATTAATGAACATAAAAGAGAATTAAAATTAAACACGTTCAAAGTATTTCTGCGCCACCGAAACATTCTTGATCCCAATTCACCGTTCTAATAAATAAGTGCTATTTTAGATAGTATAAACGTTGTTGAAAGTAAACATATTCTTAATACCCGAACATGGCCAGTACATTATGGCCGTGTTCCTAAGTGATGTTATTAAGAGTTGTTGTTTTTTTTTTTGTGGGCGGAAGTTTCTTCTGTTTTATAATAAGAGCTTCCATTATTTTTAATTGCTTTTTGCAATTGGGGGTATAACACTTATGCTCTCGACAAGTATGCTGCGTATCAAGGTTGGTACAATTCCATGCTGGTTTAAGTATGCCCGTATGGAGCTCTGGTTAGAGAGTTCTAGAGTCAGCCATCATGACAGGCGAGTGGCGGTGTGTCTAACATAATGATTTATGGATTTGTCTGTGAACGCACTTCCCTATCGGGAATTTAATTTCGCCAGCGAAATCGAAGCTATATTAGACCAACATTATGAAAACGTGTATGGGTGATAGTAGGATGCAGAACAAGAACTGGATTAAAGTGGAGATCATAAGACAAAAGTATTCAGGTACGCGTTTCGCCTCTTAGAATAGGCGTCCGCAGGCTGGATTGAGAGACAAAGCTTTTTTTTTTTTTTCACATTTGGGTTCGTTTCTCCTTCCATTCTGAAGGACGCCTACTCTAAAATCCACTTTGTCTTATCATCTTATACGTATATACATATATGTGTTTGTGCTAAGAGCTAAGAACATTAAGATAATCATCTGAAAAATATATAGAATACGCTACGGCAGTGAGAAAGTTGCTGAAACCGAGATGCCAGGTCAGGACCAATAACATTGTAGTTTCTTCTTTTTATGTTACGTATTTACAGATTCTTGATAAATTCTAAAGAAGAATCTTAAATGTTATTTGCTCTGACCTGGCATCTCGGCTTCAGTCACTTTCCCACCTACCTAATGTAGCTTCCCGTGCCTTTTCTATAAATACTTCCATAGTAATTGTTCTGATGAACTTTCCTCTATGGGACTTAGACTTTATAAATTTAAGCACAGTACTAGATTGACGCCAAGGGCTGATCATTTTACAGTTAAAATGGCTAGATTTAACTGTAAGTTCTATGCTAACAGTTTTACTTGTGAAATTCTCTTCCGGCTTCTTGCTTGCCAGTCAAATTTAATCTTCAAAAATTTATATGAAGTGTCAATTGTTATCTTCTGTCTTCTTAATTCCTATTCTTTTATTGTTCTCTCTCCTTAATAACATTTTTTTCTCATATTCTTTAACAATCAGTAACCCTTTTCGTGGCTTTATCGTCTTGCGTGTGATGAAATTATTTTCTTTTTTTTTTTCAATTTTAAAAGTAAAAAAATAATAGAAAAATATTTCATCTCAGGAAAAATAAACAAATGTTTTTTGTTTGTTTTTTTTTTAACGATTTGTGAAAAGTTGATCTAAGGACAACATTCGGTCATTTTATTTATTTTTTTTTTTTATCATCGCTGGAAACAGTATTTTCAGAAATGAATCTTCATGACTTCACCCTGATGCCCAACGAAGGAACGGTTTTCAACTAGTTCCCATGCACGCACGTGCGCACTGCAGAAATGAAAGCCGTTCAAATCCAAGCGACCAGCAGTTGAAATGCTCATCAAAGTCTTGTACGCATTCCATTTTTCGTTCAGAGACTGACGTTTTGCGAAATTCAACCTCTTTACACGCAATTCGCTCCGATAAAAGAAAATGGCGAAAGCTCATCGAATAGAAGATGGCAAAAACAAAAACGATGGACAAAATAAAATCCGAATGCGACGAAACTTCACACGAAACATTAGAATCTGATTGAATAACACCTAATTACGCTATTCAAACGCTTCCGATCTTTGCTATTTGCTTTCATTGCTTCACTTTTGTGTAAGACGAGATTATATGGAAAACAGCCTCCTCTTCTCTTTCTATCTTTCTCTCTCGTTCCTCCTCCGCCACTTCACCCTCCACTTCTACATCGTTTCTCCATCACCCTTCTCTTCTTACAGCTTCTTTTTTCTATTTTCTCTCTCCTCCCACTTCCTCATCTTGGTCTATTCACACCACAACTCTTCTTATTCTTCACTTTCTCCTAAACCTTTCTTCTCGCTCTCTCTTAATGCTTCTCTTCTTTATCCCTCTCTTACATTTTTATTCTCTCCGCCCCGTTCTCTTTTTTTTTTTTCTTTTTTTTTTACTTCGTCTATTTTCATTTCGTCTTCCTGTCGGCATCTACTGTCGTCTGTCTTTCTCATAAATCCTTCCTCCACTTCCGGTACGCGCTTATTCTCTCTGTTTTCAACCAAATCAATTGTCACTCTTCCTATTAATCAGCTTTTTTCTTTTATGCTCCACTCGCTTCTCCCTCCTTCACCGCCTCTGGGGAGTTCCCCCACTATCATTGTTACTCACCCATCCTCTCTCTTTTTCCTCTTTTTCCTCTTTGTCTTACTGTCGCTCTCATTACCTCCTTTTCATCCATCAGTTCCCACTCTTCACTTTCCTGCTCCTCTTACTCTTTTCTCCCCACTCCTTCTCATCTTCTGTCTCATCCCTATATTCTCTCTGTTCTTTTTCGTTCGTCAACCACCCCCCGGGTGTTCATATCAACATCTTTTCATCATCCTCCCCTTCATCTTTGTTCTCATCCTATCCTCTTTTTATCAATTCCCACTCTTTATTTTATTTTCCCTATTACTCTTTTCTCCTAAACCCTTCTTCCCACTCCTCATCCTCTACGTCGCCCCTACCTTCCATTCTTATTTCTCCGTCCTTTTTCCTTCGCCTTTCCCCCTTCCACCATCTTCATATTTGCCTCTTCTCATAAAATCTTCCTCCCCGTCCTCTTTGTTCTCAAACTCTCCCCCTTCTATCAATTAGCTCTCTTCCTTTTCCTCTTCCCAATCCTGTTATTGTTGGTCAACCAATTTCTCCCACTCATTTTTCTTTGCTAATATTTCTCGAATTCTTCTGTCATTTACTAAGCTTTGCCGAGTACGTCAATCGTTCAAGGGAGAAAAAACAACATTTGAAATCCTGTTCTCTTTTCTTTTCCTTTTTTTTTTTTTTTTTTTGGAGGGTGGGGGTCTGAACTCGAACATTGACTCCTGAGTAATTTCAATGACTGACGTAACGTTTCATATTAAGACAATTTCTTGTTTCTGTCTGAAGTTCTGGGATGAGGAGCTATTATTACTTACATTATTTACAGGGTAGTCATCAGCCCTTGTGGAATGGAATAAATTGAAAATACTGAACAAGGAAGAATACTGGAGAGTTAGATGTCCGAAAGATTCAGCGCATATGTTAGGCTACAAGGACCTCGTTAGTAAACCTAGCATAGAAATAAATCCGATATGAGAGCCGCTAATAAAGAAAAAAAGAGAAATTACAGCAATTCTGCAACAGCAGCAGCTGTAAGAAAAGAGAAGCTTCAGTGAGTGCAGTCAATCAGCAGCAGCACTCATCTGCAGGTAGGTTAGGTTTAAAGCTTCAAGTAATAATAATAATAATTCTGTGTGTAGAACTTGGAGCCTTAATCATAACGAGACAATAGCCTGTTGGATTAAAGCATTAGTCTGTAATTTTGGCAAAATAATAGCTGCGTGTTCAATTTCTGGGCCGGTCAGTGTGTACTTGGACTCAGAGGAAACGAGGTGAGCTGTACTAAAAATAAGAACAATATATATTCCGCATTGGTAGTGGAACGGGAACAATTTACGGTTGGAATTTTTGTTAACGTATATCGGGTTGTTGTTTGGTTTTCTGTATGGTTTGTAGGTTCCGTTGTTTAGGTTAAATCTTATATCTAAAAAATTTACTATTTTTGGTTGGATTTTATATCTATTGTAAATCTTAGAGTTTTGAAGGTTTTTATTATTTCTATTCCTATTTTTTTTTTGTAATTAAGTCGTTGTAATTTCTTAGAATTAATAAACCAACGTCCCTATGTAGGCCTATATCATTTTCGTTAATATATTTCTCAGTTCATTGACTATGTATATGCCTATGGGTTTGCATACCATGGCACTGTCCTAACTACACATTGTTACATCAAAGTTATTATTATCATCATTATTATTGCCCTTTTTGTTCATATTTTTTATTATGGTACAATATTGATTTTCTGTGGTGCTTAATTATATTTATGTCTTAATTGGGGATAGTCATGTGTGATGTTGCAAGTTTAGAGTTATACACGTCTCAAATGATACCAGAAGTCGGCCGAAACGTTGTGATAACAACAACAAAAATTAGGACAATAATAATATTGGGATTGCTGGGTTGAACATTGGCAACCTTTCCCGTGAATAGGTTAGTGTAGGTCGTTTTTGTTTCAGATTTTTTTTCTCTTTTTTTCAAGTTAACTTAGCTAGGGTATGTATGATCATTGGCCCCATTTTTTTCTGGCCCTATTTTCTTTCTTTTGTTTAATTCCCCATCCTTACCCATCGTTAAGGGGGTAGTGATATCAGTTCTCTGGTGGGTGAAGGGTGTCTTTCGTTTCGAGTGTTTTCCTATTTGTTGTTGACTTGGATGAGTGTGTGTTTGTAGCGAGTGTATGGCTTGTACGAATGCTTTTATATTTTTAAAGTCCTGCATTGATTTCGTCTAGTTAACTGTTGTTTTTGCCACCGTTAGGTCTGTGGTGGGGATTATTACTAACACTATTTTATTTAGTTTTTTTGTATATAGTTTTGTACTCATTGGAAATTCTCATTAGGATTTTTTTAGATTTTTAAATTGTTATTTTATTCCCCTCCCCCGACGGACAATGAATTGTATAAATGAGGACTAGTTAGGACTTCATAGAATTTCTGAGGCATTATGGTGGATGAGGTAAGAATGGTAATTAGGAATGTGCTGTTTTGGTGTAAGGAATATTGTTGGTATGTTTGGGTCAGTGTTTGTGGCTAGCTAAATTTAATGTTAAGACAGAAGATGGCCATCCTTTTCCCCTTTCCTCTTTTTTGACCTTGTGCCATATTTGTACGTATTTTGCAAAAAATATTCTGCAGTCGGAGATTCGTCTCCAGCTGTGCTGGTCAAACTCTTTGCCTCCGAGCAGACAAAAATCCCCAGACGAGGCTATGTCGAAGGGCAAAGTCTCGTCTTGGGAAACAGCTACCCAACCCCGTTTTACACGAGGTCTACGGGGAATTTTTGGCCGAGCCTACGGGCTCAGATACCCCACATTAAATTCGGCCTTGTGCCACATCTGACCGCGTAGGGCGGTTGGTAGATATCCTGCAGTTGAAGATTCATTGTGGAATTCACTTGACTCACTTCTAGCAGGTGACTACTTCTTCTACGCGCCGCTGGCGAATCTTATATGTGTTGTTTCTGTCCTAAGTATTATCATTCATTACCAACCTTCGTTTGACTATTCTATTCAGTGATCTTCCCTTGGTTACAACATATTTCTTTGTAAGAAATCAATTTGTACATTAGGTTTTAAAGACGTATTTTTGTAAAGAGAGTTTTTGTCGAGATTCAAATGTATTACTGGTATTTTTTTTTAAATGTATTGCTGGTATTCTAATTATAAACATTTATTTTTAAACTTTCATAGTGTTTTGACACCAGTTTCATAGTTAACTATTTGCCAATAGCTGGGACCCTAATAGGTGCTACCACCTCAAGTTATGGTGAACATGGGAACAGCAGCAATTAAGAGGTGCTGCCACCTCGGCCAAGTACTCCGCCTATGCTGATGAGCTTTCGGTTTTTCTGTCGAGCAGAGCCGAAATTAACGAAGTCAGCAAAGAAATCAAAGGCTATTAGATGGTGAAAGATCAACCGCGATAAGTCTCTTGGCTTGCGGTTGGTTTCGTAGAAGGGAGCTTCTCTTCTCGGATCTTTCCTCTGGACGGACGGGCTGGTCAAGATACTCAGCGCTTGGTTCGATTCCGACCTCCTCAAAATCTCCTAAGAGGCTTTGCTGCTGAATGTAGTTTATCGTCATACCCAGGACAAGGATATTCCCGCGATTTCCCTTAATCGCCATCACTGAAGTCGAGATACCAGATCAGGATCGATTACATTACAGACCATTCTTTGAATTTCGTCTATAACCTCGAGCAGGAGTACCAGACGAGATATGACAGTAGATTTCAACGCACTGACGAATGGTAGACTTATAAAGTGGATCCTGATGAGAAAATCTTTCAATCTTACAGTGAACCAACTTTCCTAGCAATAGACGTAACAATTGATTTGATATAATGATTACTGTTATGGTCCAGTTCCTTGTACCACGGTGATAGTCCAAGGTAGAACCAATAAAGAAGAACTCGAACACAGGTATGGAATAACACAGATATATTACAAACAGGAATATATACAGAGAAGTAGAAGTGTTAGTATGAACAATCAGGTTTAGTAGAGAAAACAATGTAGTCTCGACCAGTATCACTATTCCAATGTCATGTAGTAATTGTCTGAACGCGACTCGGTTTCGGACTGCCTCTGACTCGACTCTTAAATCTACTTGAACTATTGACTCAACTTGAACTACTGACACCCGACTCCTTGCCTACTCCTGAGGCGCAGTGTTTATTAAGTATGGAATAGTCCATTATTATTCTTATGGGTAAGATCCCATAACAACTACCATTCATGTCAATAGAAAACTTTGGGCCTATGAAGGCGCAAACCGTTGCTCTCCTAGAGTTTAGCAGCAACCATGCTAATGGCAAGAAGAAAACGTTTTCTGTGGTGATCTTGTGAAGAGCTACGTTCACCCACATGAAAGAAGAAATCAATCGAAATTATTACAAATAAAAAAAAAAATGTTCCGACATCTCTTTTTGTCAAAGAATTTAAACTTTCTGGTTTGTACGGGAGAGATGTCTTTGGTTTATTTACTCTTTAATGCGGTAATTATTTATTGACATTTCGATCACGCTCTCTTCGTATCTATTAAGTAGAAAGAGAAAAAATATTCTGAAGCTTTATGGTGTTAAATACAATAGTTAGCCTTATAGTCTGATAAAGGTGATTTCCCTCGGCCACCATAATCGTGAACAGACATAAACAAATGTTCGTTTTTCATTTTTCTCCGAAGACAATTCAAACTTACCGTTCTCTTCAATTAACTCCAAAGAATCGGTCAATTGGGAAAGACAATAGTCTTTTTGTTTATTAATGAAATACTTAGAAAATAAATCCCAAATCTAAAATATCTATCATATTTATGATAACTCGAAGTTATACTCGTATGATCAAGTAACACGGTTATCCAAAATAAAAGCCTATCAACCAAGATGCTTTTACCAATGAGCAGAGGCGTAAATGCTAGGCGTAAATGCTAGGCGTAAATGCTAGGCGTAAATGCTAGACGTAAATCATTACTGTTGCAGGTTGCTCTTTTAAATTAGCGATTATTACCTTTTTGTTGAAAGGCTATATATTCGTGTATGCGGCACGTGGTTTGCTTGGGACTAAGAAATCCCGTGGAGCGGAAACGAGACACGTCTTATCCTTATTGCACCGTGTGGGTAAAGAGAGAATAAGTGAATGCGTGCTGCAAACGCTTGGGTTTTTCTTCTTTTTTTTTTTTTTTTTTTGCATGCCCATTTGGCCAAACGGGGTTATAGCGGCTGCAACATTAGCAAACTACAATTATTGAGAAAAAAGCTGTAACTTTAATTAGGTACTTTTTCATGATATCCAGTAATTAGCTACTTAATAATTAAAGCGAGAAATCAATTATCCTTCTTTCTTATTGATCAGAAAGCAAATAAAAATGTATCAATTAGAAAATAATTGCAACTTATGTTTTTATGCTTTGTTGATGGATATGCTGTTTTCAAAAATACTTCAAAAATTATTAAGGACTAAAATACTATATATAAGGAGGGCTATAAAATTAATAATAATAATAATAATAATAATAATAATAATAATTCGTAGAAAAATAAATTTGTTTTTTTATATTTAAGTCTATAAGTATTCACTTGGTTCCGGGAGAATTAAATATTGATAATGTATGTTTGATTCTATAATCATTTACATGACGCGGGAAAAGGTAAATATTGGTCATTTATATTTGAGTCTGTAAGCATTCACTTGGTTCAGGGATAAATAAATATTCGTTGTCTATATCTGTAAGCATTTCAATATATAATGGTGAGTTATATTTGTGCATTCACTTCGTTTGAGGATTAATTTGGTTATTTATATTTGCTAAGTTAGTATTCACTTTGTTTAGGTATACTTTTTATTTATATTAGAGTCTCTAAGCATCGACTTAGTTCGGAGATAGATAAATTTGGTTGTTTATGTGTAAGTCTGTAAGTATTCACTTAGGTCAGGGATAAATAAATAATGGTCATTTATATTTGAGTCTGTAAACATTTACGCAATTCGTTAACAGATAAATATTGATTGACCATATTTCTGCCTATAGACATTTATTTCGTTCAGAGATACATCAATATTGGTTGTCTATATTTGAGTTAGTAAGCATTTACTTAATTCAGGGACATATAAATTTGGTGACATATATTTAAGCCTAGATGCATTCACTTGCTTCAAGGACAAATAAATATTTGTTATATTTCAATTTGTAAACATTTACGTGATTCGTTGACAGATAAATATTGATTGACCATATTTAATTCTATAGTCATTTAACTGGTTCAAGGATAAATAAATATTGGTTGTTTATGTTTGAGTCTGTAAACATTTACGTGTTTCGTTGACAGATAAATATTGATTGATAATATTTGAGTCTATAGATATTTTCTTCGTTCAGGGATAAATAAATATTGGTTGTCTATATTTGAGTCTGTAAACATTTACGTGATTCGTTGACAGATAAATTTTGATTGATCATATTTGCGTCAATAGGGATTTACTTGGTTCGGGGATGAATAAATATTGGTCATTTATATTCGTAAGCGTGTACCTGATAAGTGACTCTTAGTTTTCTTACAACTCTGTAGTTTTACACAGTCGATGCATTCATATCCTCCACCTGCAGATCAATGACTATACTAAAAAAAAACTACTTGCAAAATTGTTTGACAAATATTTCTGCTGAATTATTTTTTAATTACCCAAAACTGATTTGACAGCGATGATGTAGAATTCTATTTGATTAATTAGATTGTCGAAGTTTTCAATTCTTAACAAACAAATGGTAGCAATGAACTTTCTATTTATTCTATATCTAAATAGCTGTTAATTAATTATTGATATTTACAGATATAATTTCGTCCTTGGTATGACGATAAACTGTATAAGACATCAAGGGATACGGAGTTTTTGAGGAACGTACAACCACTTCTTAACTGCTGTTCTCAGGTCTACACAGACCCGGGTTGGCAACACCTGTTATGGTCCCATCTGTGGGCATATAGTTAATCCTCAAACTGGGGTCAAAACACTATGAAAGTATGACAAATAGTTTTTTTTATAGTACAAATGCCAGTAATACATTTTGGAAAACAATATTACCAGCAATATATTTTACTCTCGACAAAAACCCTCTTTACAAAAATACATCAATGAAACCTGATCTACAAACTGATTTCTTACAAAGAATACGTATTCTATTCATACGAATCTATCCTAAAAATCTTGTCGGCAGTAAATAACTCATTGGTATGTCTTAAAACAAAATAAACCAAACCAAAAAATATATATTCTATTTGTTATGGGATCTTATCCATAATAATAATGGACTAAACTTAATAAAATAAACCAAACCACGGTTGTACTCCCTTCCCAAAAATCTCCTTATATTCGGCCCTGAACCCGTTTTACGGGTTTATTTTGGCCGAGCCTAATGGCTCGGGAATCCCGTTAAAAATAATAACCCTAATGACTGAATATTGTCAGTAGTTAGTTTTTGAACCATACGGTTGTACTCTCTTCCTACGGCGGGGAGGAACCCGAAGAGGCTACGCCGAAGGGCGGAGTCTCCTTCGGGAGGTCCGGCCCAGAACCCGTTTATACGGGTTCGGAGCCTAATGGCTCCGGGAATCGTTAAAAGGCCTTGTGCCATGACACCCTCGTGGGGGTGACTGAATATTGTCAGTAGTTCAAGTCTTGAACGGCAGATCGGTTGAACTCTCTGCCTTCGGGCGGCGAGGAACCCGAAAGAGGCTACGCCGAAGGGCGGATTCTCTTTCGGGGAGGTAAACCGACCCTGAACCCGTTTATACGGGTTCAATGGGCATATTTTTGGCCGAGCCCACGGGCTCGGAGATCCCACGTTAAAAAGGCCTTGTGCCACATGACGCCCTCGTGAGGGGGTGACTGAATATCATCAGTAGTTCAAGTCGATTCAAGAGTCGAGTCAGAGGCAGTCCGAAACAGAGTCGCGTTCAGACAATTACTGCAAGACATTGGAATAGCGATACTGGTCGAGACTACATTGTTCTCTCTACTAAACCTGATTGTTCATACTATCACTTCTACTTCTCTGTATATATTCCTGTTTGTAATATATCTGTGTTATTCCATACCTGCGTTCGAGTTCTTCTTTATTAGTTCTACCTTGGACTATCACCGTGGTACAAGGAACCGGACCATAACACTATTCATAGGAACCAATCCTAAAAAATCTTGTCGGCATTAAATAACCAAACAATATTTATAGTAAAATTACCAGCAATAGCCATTTATATTGGAGCGTCCTGGAGTTTACTCTTAGTCACTGCCACCAATATGTGACCCAGTCGATCGGAGGTCGTCGCTACCCGGCGGGAACCTTTGGTCATGGTACCAAATGGCATGGTCGGTCGATTCTAATGGCACGAATACGTAACGGCTTCACACCAGATGCAACCGGTTCGACACCAGCTTCGTCGTTCTCAGCTCGCTTCCAATGACTGGTTACCAAAGTAAATATCTTGATCTCAAGTCTAACCTACCCATGTTGTGATTTTGATCTTAGGCTAACGAGATCAATCAGACACCGGGGCCGTCGTGCAAGGTGAGTCTAAACTGGAGGTGACGTCGCACAAACAAAAAGAAATAAATGAAAACCAAAAAGATTCAGGAATGTTTAAAGAAAGCAAATCGTCTTTTATCATTCTGTTCTATACAGAAGTGTGTATTCTTCCCAATCCGTTTCTTCTAAGAGTGACACTCTTATACTTCTAGGCAAGATCTGGTATTCTAAGTCAACTGGTTTAGTTTTTAAGTGCTGGTTTAGCTTCGTTCGTCAGTATAGCTTGCTTTTGGTAGAAAGGCAAAGTCGGAGGCAGGAATCGTGGAATCTCTCAGTCAGCTCTCTCGTAGATCTACCCAGCTGCAAAACGCGAACTAGCGAACTGCCCGAGGGCGCTCGCTTAGATGGACTTCAACCAAAACCCGCAGTCTGGGGTTTTCGGTGAATCCACGATTTCCAACAAGGGTCCCTTTGTTGTCTGGCCAGGAAAAATAATTACTTCCCATTTTTGGAAAATTAATTACTTTCTATTTTGGGGGGATCCCTTCGTCCGTGAGGAAAGGTTGCAGGATAGCTATCCTCCTAAACTCTCTCCTCCTCACATTGGTACCTCACACCAATTCCTTTCGGTGGGCGTCAGTAACTTCGTCTCTCTTACTATTTTAACTCCGCCTATCACCAGTGCTACTACACGACCAATGGTGTCTCGGTCGTGCTGGTGTGGCTAAGCTTGCTTCATTAATTAACTCTTTGACACCACTGCTTATTTAGGATTTCTTATCCTGTTCCGAGATCATAAGCAGTTTAGAGTTATCAAGTGGAACTTTGTTTACGCAAATCCTTTTCCGCCCTGCCAAAATTCTTACAATTAACACATGGCCCTCTCGTCTGACCATTTCCTCGGTCACATTACCTGTGTACACAATATCTATGCACTCTCGAACGATATCTTCGTCGATTCTGGTTAATTTGTGTTTTCTTAACCAGCACTTTTAACGACCATCATTAATTAATTGTCAGAGATTGCTACATTGCCTTTTCGTGAAATTATAGTTGACGCAATTCTTCGGTTTCTTGAGAAAAATAGACTTTTTTTAAAAACAAAATCTTCTTATGTTAATCGGTATATTCTTCGGGATATCTCTTAACCCTTCTTTTCTGTTTTCAGCATTTTCCCGTTCAACTTTTATGGCTAATTAGTTAATTAATTACCATAGCTTAATAGCGTCACAATATTATATATTTAGTTGAAGCCTTGAAATTGTCTTTAAAATATTTGGATTTCTGCATTAAATAACCCATTGATTTGCCGATAAACAAAAGCAATCAACCATACTCTCTGCAAACTCTCTTAACAAAAACAAAACAGAGGGTGGTGATCTCCCTTTTCTCTCCATATGTGGTCAGCCACGCCTGATTTTTCCACTCTCCTTCGTGTTACAGCTCTTTGGTGTTCTTGAAGCCTTACCTTAAATATGGCGACAAAGATGTGGACAATTGTCCGAATAATGTAAATAATGTACATAATACCTCATTTCAGAAATATAGACAGAAATTGATGGCTAGTCATTTTTTCCGCTTTACTACTTTGTTAATGTTCCTGCGGTTTCATTTTCTATGTCTGCCATTAACACAGTGTCATCTACATATCTATTAAGATTGCCAATAATAAATTACGGTGGAATAGTGCATAGCGGCTCTGATTGAAGACTCGGAGATCCGAGTTCGAATTCCAGTCGGATCCATTACATTTCACTTACGCGCTAATACCCTTGAGAAAGGTATGAATCCTCTTCTTGTCCCTCTATCTATGGGTAAATAGCAGGATAAACTGGGATCTATAGGCTTCGGTGGCAACGGGTCTAGAAGAAATTAAATGAATTCAAATACAGATACTGATATGTCTCGGAAAGGGATATATTTGATCGAAGTAGCTAAGTGAGTTTTGGCTACTGTAACCAAGTAGTACACGGTATCAGTAATCGACTGGTATTCGTCGTAGTTGCAGGTAATACGCTTAGGCAATTGGTGTAGACCAATAGGATAGCCAATGGGCGTCGCCATAGACTTAAACTCTAGTCTCTTCATCATTCTGTATTTATGATTGACATCAGCCAATAATATTCCAGTGAGTGGGAACACAGGTGTATGCATATTTCATTATATCAGATACTATACAGCTAAAGAAAGTATCGTTCGGATTGGCTCGATGATCCCGACTGCGGTCGAATGATGAGGAGGAGAAACCACCGTTTAGTGGTCGAGGGGTCTAAAGTATGACCGATCCAACAATGGTTTCTCCTATAAAGGTGGACGCAGATTCCAACACATTTTCTTTCTTACGCTTCCTCGAGTGCGCAGGCCCATATACGTAATACACAATTTTAAAAATAAAGAAATGTGAGATCCATTTCAAACACATGTGTCAAATATAAATAACGCTTGAAGTGATAATAAGAATAATACACACACACACACACACACACACACATATATATATATATATATATATATATATATATATAATGTTTAAGTTCAACATTCCAACTACCTGAATAAGGCCGGAGCGTACAAAGGCCGAAACGTTGTAATAAATATGGCGACAAAGATGAGGACAATAGTCCAAATAATGTAAATAATTAAGGTTCCAAGCTCAGATTTTTTGGGACACACCTATGTCCTTCATCAGTGGATGCGAGAAATAAACAGAGAAACGGTGGAGACTCATCAACCGTAGTTCTTGAGGCTGGGGAGAATCCTGTTTGTAGATGGAGT
Organism: Acanthosepion pharaonis; assembly: GCA_903632075.3. Taxonomy (NCBI): domain Eukaryota; kingdom Metazoa; phylum Mollusca; class Cephalopoda; order Sepiida; family Sepiidae; genus Acanthosepion; species Acanthosepion pharaonis. The sequence continues at coordinate 1,351,606 of CAHIKZ030004663.1, forward strand.
TATTAGTAAAAATCCGATCTCTGTCTGATTTCTCGCTTCTAATCATATATATATATATATATATATATATATATATATATATATATATATATGTATATGTGTGTTATAGTTAATAGACTCTCCCACCTATAATAAGTAGTAGTAGTAAGAGTCGCTCAGTCAGTCGCTCAATGGGTCAGTCAGGCTGACCGGCTGATCAATTGAACACTCTGCCTTCGGGCGGGGAGGAACCCGAAAGAGACTACGCCGAAGGGCGGATTCTCTTTCGGGGAGGTAAACCGACCCTGAACCCGTTTATACGGGTTCAAAGGGCATATTTTGGCCAAACCTACGGGCTCGGAGATCCCACATTAAACTGGTCTTGTGCCAAGTGGGCGGGGGGTGACCATCGTTCAGTGGGGGTCAGTCAGTCGATGCCGGACGACCGTTAGTCGGATACTAAAGTATCAGCTAGATTTACTCTGCGTCATTACCTATTATATCAAGTTCCTAACGTTTTGTACGTCGAACCTATTTTAGGACCGACTTAGTACAAATACAAGCCTCCACTGTGAAACCACTCCATAACAACTTGGCGACGTGGGATTCGAATTCATACGGTGGAAGAAAGGAAATTTCGCTCGACATAACAATGTGTGTCTGTGTGTGTTCGCGCTCGCGTGTGTATATGTTTTAATAATTTAATAATGCACTCAAAACAATTACTTGGAATTGCTGTAAAAGGAATCCGGTTCAAAATTTTTGATGCACACTATTTATCAAGGTATATTTTATGTCAATGAATCCAGTTATCGTTGAACTCACTTTGCATCCGGTCTAAGTAGACATTATGACCAGAACACAGCGTCTGATCTGAAAGAACTTACTAAACTCGTAATTGTTGCTAAGGAATAAAACCGAGCAATTTATCCAAATTTCTTAATATTTTTGTAGCGATTAAGTGCTACACATTTTCGGAAGCGCTTCTGCTCGTCTGCATTTATCATTCAAAGCACACCAACAAAATACAACTACGTGTATAAAAAAAGGGTGGAGCCGTACATTTGGCATTGCAACCAGAAATAATCCTCTTTTGTTTTTTTGTCTTTTTTTTGTTTTGTTTTGTTTTGTTTTCATATTGTTATAAATTAAGCACTCCTCCCCATCACGAATATCAAAAATATATAATTGAATTTGATAAAAGTTAATAGCAAGGTCCAGTGTGTTATATAAATTCAATGTAAATTGATCCCCCTACGGAAATCAAACAGAACAATATTTTCTGTCTTCTTACGACGTGACTGATGTAAAAACATAAAACCCTTTTAAAATTCGTAATCGATAGGAGTTGATCGATAGTAATATAGGAAAAAAAGAACCCCAGATTACGAATTTCAATTTTAAGTCTACATTTTCAGAAATCACCTCGGATGAGCAGATCTTGTTTCGGCTTCCGTAGGGAGCACAATTTACATCCACATAGTTTATAAAATTGTGCGTGAGTGAGTGAGTGAGTGAGTGAGTGAGGAGTGAGTGAGTAAGCGAGTAAGTGAGTGAGTAAGCGAGGAAGCGAATAAGTGAGTGAGTGAGTGAGTGAGTGAGTAAGTGAATAAGTAAGTGAATAAGTGAGTGAGTGAGTGTGTGAGTGAGTGAGTAAGCGAGTAAGTGAATAAGTAAGTGAATAAGTGAGTGAGTGTGTGAGTGAGTGAGTGAGTCAGTCAGTCAGTAAGCGAGTATGTGAATAAGTAAGTGAATAAGTAAGTGAGCGAGTGAGTGAGTGAGTGAGTGTGTGAGTGAGTGAGTGAGTGAGTAAGCGAGTAAGTGAATAAGTAAGTGAATGAGTGAGGTGGAGTGTGTGTGTGGAGGTGTGGTGGAGTGAGGAGTGAATGAGGAGGAGTGAGTGAGTGAGTGAGTAAGGAATAAGTAAGTGGAATGAGGGAGGAGGAGGAGTGTGTGAGTGAGTGAGGCGAGTAAGGAGGAGGAGTGAGTGAAAGCGAGTAAGGAATAAGTAAGTGAATAAGGAGTGAGGAGTGTCCTGAGGAGTGAGTGAGTATGAAGAGTGAGAAAGTGAGTAAGTGAATAAGTGAATAAGGAGGAGTGGAGTGAGGAGTGAGGAGTGAGAGAGACGAGTAAGGAATAAGGAGAGAGGAGGAGGAGGAGTGAGTAAGCGAGTGAATAAGTAAGGAAGTGGAGTGAGGAGAGTGAGTGAGTGAGCGAGTATGTGAATAAGTAAGGAATATGGAGTGGGGTGAGTGAGTGAGTAGGTAAGTGAGTGAGTAAGTAAATAAGTAAGTGCGTAAGTAGATGAGCGTGGCACGTGGCCGAGTGGCTTGAACGTTCGCATTCAGACCACGAATCTCACTATGGTCGATTTGTCAGGAAAGAGACATCCCAGCGTACGGCACCTGAAAGCCATACCACGAGTTGTGAATGAAATTGCGTGCTGGCCTTGTTCAAATTGTTTCCCAGAACACTATGTTGCAGTATAAACCATAAGTGGGCCCTGTGGATGTTGAATAAACACAAATGCTCCTGAGCAAGCGTCTGAAATAGGGATTGGCTGACCGCCCTAGTAGGCGAGTATCCTCGAATACGAGTGACTGCCTATATATATATATATATATATATATATATATATATATACAAGTATAGGATTGATGTATACGGAATAAATTTCAATAACCAACAAAACCATTCTAAAAAGAGTGCTCAATACAGAGTAGAGCAAATATAATTATTTATTCGAAAATTATAACCTAAATATATTATAAAATCACTACAAAAATAGCCATTTTGTTTCAACACTTCTGATGTCTTATCAAGTGATGGTGTTGAAACAAAATGGCTATTTTGTCGTGATTTTATAACATATTTATGCTATAATTTTCAAATAAATATATATATATATATATATATATATATATATATATATATATATATATATATATATATATATATATAAAGTAATCTTGCGTGATTATAGCAGTGGTCTACAAGATTTTTTCACCCATGGACCACTTTTAATTTTGTTGGTCCCCCACCTATAACTATTCGATGAAAAAAGCTTATTTTATTTTTGATAATAGATAACATTAAGAATTGTATTATAGAAATAGTAAATGTATAGGCTTTATTTTGAATTAAAGCTAATTTAATGAAAATAAAGTTGTATTTAACAACTAAATTCTATGAGACATTTATGCACACGAGCAAGATAACCCATAATAAACCATTTTAATATATGTGAATAAATAATAAATTTTAAAAAAATGTGCAGATTTATTCCCTGTGGTTGATGCTGCTCTACGAAAATTTTTATTCGATTCCATTGATGTCAATGATAGTCGAACATCACCCCTTTTCACAATGTCAAGTTTATTATGACATTAATTAATTTATATGAATATATTAATATTTTATTTTATTAATATTTAAAATTAATATTCTTGTTTATTATTAATATATTAAATTGATTTATATAATAAATTAATATTATTATATAATTTTCCTTTTGATACATGAACCTTCCTTTATATATGCTTCTCAGTTTTTATTCAAGTTTTATAATCAAAACATCCGGACGCTAACTTAATCACTGATTTCGTTTGCTGTTAGTTTCAGTGTTGTTTTTTTAGCTATTTTTAGTATTTTAATATGGCGTAGAAATTCCAATTCTCAGTTGTAACAGTTGTTCCGAAATTAAATTGCTCTATGAACCACTAAAATATTACCGAGGAACCCCTGATTTGTTATTTCTTGTGTGGGTCCCTAGTAATGTTACATGGGCCCCTGATTTATAGTAATAGGGAAAAGTATTATGAAAAAAAACGATTGGTGGAAACGACTATTAAACACGGTGGTCCGAAAATCTTATCACCCCTACATAATATAATTTTCTATTTCAACACTCTATGGGGTTTTATCAAGAAGAGAGTTTCACATGAACGATACCAGAATGCGCATCAGTTGAAGGAAGTCATTCGGAGAGCCTTTGCAACGATCACCAAAGCACAGGTTCGCAAAATATCACACAGGACATGGCACCGCATCATTTTGTGCCACGGAAATGATGGTGTTTATACAGACCTTCTCGATGTGTAACAGCGTCAATGAAAGTGGATAAACTAAACTAAACTAAACTATATATAAACTATATATATATATATATATATATATATAAGGATATTAAAACAAAAACGTTTAAAATGTCTACACAATGGCAATTATGTTTCAACACTACAAACGAAGGGCGATTGTAAACTACTGGTTAGTCTAATATATATATATACTGTGGATGACAGTATTAGTATATATATGTACACACACTAATACTGTCATCCACAGACAGACTGTTTTCGCAGAATCACATCTCATCAATGTGGCTAGACATCCGATTGCTTCAAGCCGGGGTCGAAACCCGAATGATTCAACAACAGTCCAATATTTCCGTTGAAGGAAACGCGAATTTATACGTAATTATTCTTTGAATAAACTTGCCAATGACTGAGAGAGCTCAATTCAGGAAAGGGGAAGAGCCTTGTAATTTTAGTAGTAATAGTCATTGTTTACAAATTTGCACTTATCTTCCAAGAGTGCACAACGAATTTAAGTTTTTCGGGTGCGTATATATTGTCATCCACAGACAGATTGTTTCGCTGTATCACAGCTCATCAGTGCGGGTAGACATCCGATTGCTTCAAGCCGAGATCAGAACCCGACTGATTCGGCAACAGTCGGAGATTTCCTCTCTATGTATACTAATATATACATACACTAATATATATATATATATATATATATATACTAAACGTATCTAACAGTATCGTAAAATCAAAAGAAGATGGTTGAATCCGACAAAACAGCTATAATGACAATATTCTCCACACGTGACAGTAACTGACGTTATTTTCAGTTAACAATATGAAAACAGCGTTCTCTACATCCTTCCAGTAGCTAAGAACATTCTGTTTTTTGTTATTATTAGTTACTTTGTTTAATTAAATTCATTTCGTTTTTTGCTTTGAGAAAGTCCACATTGGACAAAACGCGTCAGCAACTACTAGTTTTTCCTATTGTCATTTATATTTATAGATATACACTAATATATATATATATATATATATATATATATATATATATATATATATATATATATATATATATATATATATATATATATATATATATATATATATATATATATATATATATATATATATATATATATATATATATATATATATATATATACTAGTGCGTATAAATATTTAGCGCTACTCTGTATTGAACCTCTTTTTAAATTAAATGTTACGGACAGTGGAATTATACTCAATGTGTTCTCATTTTACCTGGATATATATATATATATATATATATATATGTATATATATATATATGGGTGTAAATTTGGGCGGATAATATTTTCGCACAAATAGTGGGCACAAATAGTGGGCGGGGGATATAAATTAAAGTTTTAGGCGTCTTTTCATTTTCGTGAAATGCAAATAAAACAAATCGCAGGTGGATCTAATTCTTTCCCGAAGAATTTAAAGATTAAATTGAATGAAAAAAAATTCTAACTTGATTTTTCAAACAGAACAGTTTTTTAGTTTTGTTTTTTTCTCTGTCTTCTCGGTGCGTCGTTTTATTATCTCGTGTAAAAATGGGATTTATGCAGATTGTAACGCCAACAAGATATCATTGATTTAAAATGCTTCGGGGCGACGATACGGGGAGGTGCCTCACGTGATACAAAAAAATATATTCAATCTTCCAATTTCTTTCTAAGCATACAAACAGATTCACATTTTGCCGACACCTTCTGGTAGATTAAAATCTTTCCAGCTGCGATGTTATTAATTAAGTCCGGCTCAGTCTGGTATATGGCCACAAATATAGAGCTCTCCACTACAGTAGCTGTAGACTGAGAGATCAGCTTGTAAACTATTTCTCCACTTCAGCGTACTCTGATATTTTCTAAGCAATGATTTACTGATTACAAAAGAAGAAAGCTACGTGAAGAGGAGCACTTAGTGCAAATCAAACTGACTAATTTGTAAACAATTTTCATACGACAAGCGGTTGTGTTCATTAAGCTTGAACAAAGACTGACAGCAAACCACAAGTCTGAGATACCACTTAAGGGTTTGCGAGAATAGCTTGACTGCCGTTTTTCTCCTAGAGAGATCTAGTCTGGCATAATGGTTCAAGTGTGATGTATGCAAGAATTATAGAACTTGTACCAATAGAATGATCTGCGAAATGATATTGCTAATCAGAGAGAAGCTTCTTTGTAATTGTGTTCCATTTCCTAAATAAATAATTCTAAGCAAAATCTGATTATTTAAGGAAATAGATATTTCCTTAAATAGATATTAATTTCTTATTTATGTCAATGTTTCATTATTTTTTCGTATTTATGTAAAATTGGAATTTAAAGACAATATATCATATTTTTTTCTTATCCATTGTTTTGCTTATTTATGTAAGAATTCAAATTTAAAGTCAGTATTTTATTATTATCATTATGTAATTCCTGTAAGAAAATTAAAGTCAATATTTCATTGTTTCTTTGTTATTTATGTAAAAATTCGAATTTAAAGACAATATTTCATTATTATTTTTATTTGTGTAAGAATTCGAATTTAATATCAATGGTTCATTATTTTTTCTTCTTGTGTAAGGATTCGAATTTAAATTTAATATTTAATTATTTTTCTCATTTATGTGAGAATTCGAATTTAAAGTCGTTATTTCATTATTTTTCATATTTATGTAAGAATTTAAATTTAATGTCAATATTTCATTGTTTTTTTCACTTTTGTAAGAATTCAAATTTAAAGTCAATATTTCATTATTTTTCTTGTTTATGTAAGAATTCGAATTGAATGTAAATATTTCGTTATTTTTTCGTATTTATGCATAAATTCGAATTTAGAGACAATATTTCCTTATTTTTTGTTATTTATATAAGAATTAGAATTAGCGTCAATATTTCATTATTTTTCTTATCCATATGAAAATTCGGCTTTAATGTCAATATTTCATTATTTTTTATTCCCGTTTAGTTCTTTATATTTACTTACGCGCAAAACCCCTTAGGAAATGTATAAATTCACCTCTTCTCCCTATAGCTATGTGTTAATTAGTAAGAATTATATCAATAAATCATTATTATCTCCTCGACAAAATCCTTACAATCTAAAAATATTTTCTGGCTTTAAATAACTTGCAACGGGTTGATAAGCTGTAAAGGAGCGAATCAATCATTATCGCACACACAATATCTCTTTCTCTCACACACATGTACAAACATATATATATATATATATAACAATAGAACACACAATGTCTAGAAAACTGGAATTCAAAATGGCTACAATCGAAAAAAGAGAGTGTGTGTGTGTGTGTGTGTGTGTGTGTGTGTGTGTGTGTGTGTGTGTGTGTGTGTAAAATAGATAGGTTTGTTAATAAAAATAAGGGCAAACGAAAGGGTATCAATGTGATCAGTACAAAAAATATTTATTAAATATTAATTATTAACCACAAGACAAAAATGAAGCTCGGAAATTAAAGTTATAAGTCCGGGCACGCATGTGTCCTTCATCAGCGTTGCGAGAAATAAGCAGCGAAACGGGGAAGATTCACGAACTGTTGTCATTGTGGCTGGTGTGACTGCTTGTGTAGTTGGTATTATTAATAAAAATCCGATTTCTGTTTGATTTCTCGCTGTGCGAAACTTGTCAAAATAAACTTAGATTCAAAAATTAGGCTGTTTTGTCCTTATTGGTGTAGGTAGTAAGGGAGTGATATTTTGAACATAGAGGAAGAGGGTCACTGGATTTGGGGATGAGGAAGACCTATAAAACACACACACACACACACATATATATATATATATATATATATATATATATATATATATATATATATATATATATGCACATTTCATTGAAAACGACAGACAGGTGCTTTTATTTAGTTTTTTATACAACTTCTCTCATGCGATCTAATAATTTTTTTTCTTTTCGGATGATAAATTATATAAAAACTATCGGAATGTTCTTTGTATCCGAGCGCTTTCGGCTATACATTTAGCCATTTTCAAGGATTATATTTTAACTATTAAAATAACAAATAGTTTGTTGTATGTATGTTTTCATTTTTCAAAACACGGTCAAGATATTAGGTCCATGTTCAAAGTTAATATTATTAAGTGTTGGTTTGTCTTTTTTTATTAATAATAAGGCTTCCATTATTTTTTGCATGTAGATGAAGATATATATATATATATATATATATATATATATATATATATATATATATAAAAGAGAGATCTTACACACAACAATTTATCATACATAGAAACAAATTCGACCACAATTTTGACCTACCCAATGCCACACGTATTAAAAATTAAAGTAACTTAATTAGTGTTATGGTCCAGGCTAGGACCAAGGAAGAACAACACGAACACAAGAGTAGAAATAACGAAGGTATATTACACGAAATAATAATACAAGATGTAGAAGGTGTTAGTATGACTGTCAGTCTGGTTTGGAGTGAACTACTATCGGCTCGACTCGATTCGGTATCTAGCCACCCCTCCACGAGGGTTGCATGTGGCACAAGGCCGAGTTTAACGTGGGTTTCCCGAGCCCGTTGGCTCGGCCAAAAATGCCCGTAGAACCCGTATAAACGGGATCGGGTTGGTCAACCTCCCCGAACGAGACTCTGCCCTTCGGCGGAACCTCGTCCGGGTTCCTCTCTGCTCAGAGGCAGAGAGTTCGACCGTCAAGCCGAGCTTCTCGGCTTGATTCGGTATCTAGCCACCCCCACGAGGGTTGCATGTGGCCGAAGGCCGTAGGAGTTTATCGTATAAAGGTTCCCCCGAGAGCCCGCGGAAGGCTCAGAGGCCAAAAATGACCTGTAGAACCCGTATAAAAGGGGATCGGGTTTATCGTGGGTTTCAACCTCCCTGAACGAGATTCTGCCCTTCGGCGGAGGCTCGTCGGAGGTTCCTTTTCTGCTCAGAGGCAGAGAGTTCGACCGTCAAGCCGAGATGCTCGGCTCGATTCGACCCTCTCTCTTGAGAGGCGTAGTATACATAGTGTTAGGAAGAGTTCATTCTGTAGTTATAGGTAAGGACACATGACAATTAAAAGAAAAATTTTCGAAAGTGCCGCTATCGAATTTTATAAAAATATAAATCTGTGCTCTGGATTCTTCCCATTATCTCATTTCCTTAAAGAATTACTACTTTCCCAAACCAAGATACATGACCACAAAAATACAAAATAATTAAATAAAACCGTTAAATCCATAGCCTCATGTCATTCAAAACATATAACATATAAATCAATCCAAATCCAAAATAGTTTAAATAGTAATTTACATATATATGCATACATAAAAAAAAAACTGCTCACGTTTGTTTATTAGACATTGAACTGTATCGCCTCACGGCCATGAACTTACCTAAATTTTCCGCTAACTTAATAAATATCCATGAACACTCCTATACCAAAAGTTTTGACAAATCAATAACATTGTTGCACTTGTATATACAGTGTAACCCGGATATAAGAGACCCTGATATAAGAGAAACCCGGATATAAGACAAATTTTCTCTGGTCCCAAATTAGAGCCCGTGTTAATGTATATTAATGTAAATTAGACCCGGATATAAGAGACTTCTTCTTCGGTCCCGACAACTCTCTTATATCCGGGTTACACTGTAAATACTTTTCACAAAATAAAATCCTTACATTTGTCTTGATAAAGTCTCTCAGAGTACGAAACGCGTCGGCTGACATAAGTTTTCCTTTTGTCTTTATTCTTATTGTCCTTTTACGGATATACTCGATCTGAAAATGTTCACACAGACACACACATAGACACACACATAGACACAAACACAAACATATTCAAATATACAAAGAGGTACATTCAACCCACAATATCTGTCTGTTTAATTTTTTATAGTATTTTTCTTATACGTCGGGATCAAAATTCATATAATCTTCAGTTTGTTCAAGTACTTCCAACCGCCTCAATCAAGAATTGGGTGCTGTCCATGTGGTAGACAAGATAACTGCTAGCTGCATCTGGCATTATATAACGCGTTAGTATTCGAATAAGTACAAAGTGACGTCATGTAAAGCGGTTAAACAGGCCTAGACCGTACCAGAAATGTATCAAGTATTTTTTCGTATTATTGTTTTGTTCGTATATTAAATATTTCATACATCATTCAACATACCATCTCCTGGCGGGAAATATATTTCATTTCATATGGGGCATTTCTTCTGTATTATAATCGTTTCTGGAATTTTGATTCATTCCTTGCAATGAATGCTGTATAATGTTTTAAGAATGCTGTTAATATTTGCCTGATGTTGATAGTTACATTTTAGTTGTTTATAATGTACGATCTTCACTAAGTTTCGATAAGTGATGTTATAGACAAGCGTGTGGTTGCAAGAAAGAAATACAACAGCAGAAATAGATTTACTTTCAATAGGAACATTTAGAAATAGATTTATTTTCAATAGGAACGTGTGGTTTGGGGACAGCTACCTTGTGGTATAGTTCATAAGCCGGCTTCCGATCTGGGTTGATCTCTCATAGTAGTTCTCACTGGTTGGCGTGGCGCTCCTCCTGCTGACTGCTGCTGACTGACCTTGACAAGTCTCTTCCCTGGCCTCCTGTTGACTCCTGCTGACTGACCTTGACAAGTCTTTTCCCTGGCCTCCTGTTGACTCCTGCTGACTGACCGTGACAGGTCTCTTCCCTGGCCACTGCTGACTGCTGTTGTACTTCCCCGTGTGACCCTTTTTATGGCGTTTTTATGGCTTAACAGGCTCGAAAAACGACGCGAGTATAATTAGGAGGGAAGCATTTTTATTGGTCAAAAAATAGAAACACTTTAAAATATTATTTTATTTTTCGACCGGAACTCGTGTGTCGGGCCTATGCGTAAACTATGATAATGGTCATTTTGCGACGGGGCCTTGTCCCGTTCACATCCGACTCTCGCTCTTGAGTATGTTAGTTTATTCGGCTGCAAATCAGCCGAGATATGTCTTATTTTATTTTAGAACAGTGACAAGGTAAGCTGCAAGAGTATGCAATAGATATGTAGCCAACGTAAGAATTTAATGTTGTTTTCTTTTATTATTGAAACTGTAAATGTAATCTCTCAAAAATAAATTAAATTTTTACTGAATTCATCTCTTCTGCCAAATTTTGCTGGGTAGAGTGGGTTCTCTAGCCTTCGATAGCATCCGATCTAGCAGAGCTACTGAATTCGACACCGAGGACAAGACAACTGAAAACTACACCACTCTTTTTCCTTTAGTCGTTAATTTGCAGATAATAAAGAAAAGGGATCTTTAGAGACCCACGATTGACAACGTCCTGCAGTTACATGAGATAAAAAAATCACCCTAATTTTTTTTACACATAAAAAAATTAATTGACATAAAATTCACGTGTTGTGTTGGCTGATTTTCTTCCTTTTTTTTATGATTCCGCGGCCACTATTTTGGTCCATTCCAAAAAAGAGTTGTCTCTCTGGTAGCACCCATAGAAATTCTGAGTATTAGCGTCATTCATTCAAAGGCGTTTCCAATTTGCGCATCGAAACATTTGCATTTCACTCGGCATCGCACTGCTGCTGGGAATATATTGCGCATTTCGTGAACAACTTTTAAGAAACCTGGAAAATTGCATTTATAAAAATTGGTGGCATGTTTTATCATTTTTTTTTTCATAAAATATTCTTGGATATTTTTAAAAATTAATATTGATGCATAAAACATTTCTCTCAAATGCTTAAAATTTGAAGTTTCAAATCAGAAGTTAAAACTCAAACCGAAATTAAAACGTTGACAAAATTTACATAACTTAATTGAATCTTCAAACATTCTTTTTATTTAAAAAAAAAGGTAAATTTTAATTAGGTGAGTAGATAGATAGATAGATTTCTAAGAAAAACGGATGCTTTGTTTATAATATATATTTTTATATATATATATATATATATATATATATATATATTTGTTTTGTTTATAATATATATTTATATATATATATATATATATACACACATATATAAGCACACACATACATATATATATATATATATATATATATATGTGTGTGTGTGTGTGTGTGTGTGCGTGTGTGCACGTGCGTGTGTGTGTGTGGAATAATGATATATAAATTTTTGTATATCAAGAACAGTTTTGGAGGAAACATGTATGACAATGTGGGAAAAAGTTTTACCTGAAAACATTTACATCTTGCTATGCATCTTTCATATATATATATATATATATATATATATATATATATATATACTATTTATTATCATAACTAGTGTTTTAAAATTAATTTATTTCAAAGTATAACGTTTTTTGAAATTTTAGAATTTCGAATCTGTTGAACAATATAAAATTGTTTAAAAGTTTATTTATGAGGAAAAGCAAAGACTAATTTTGCTTATATCTATTTTTTAGTAAACTTATTTAAAAATAATATAAATATATATATATATATATATATATATATATATATATATATATATATATAGAGAGAGAGAGAGAGAGAGAGAGAGAGAGAGAAAGAAAGAAATGCCTGCAACGTTATTATAGTGGATCCTCGTATTTAAAAGAGAAGCCGCTTTTCAATTTTACTTTAAGCGGTGTATATTACATCTATCTTACACGGGCCGATAAACGTAATACACAATTTTTTGAAGTAAATATAAAATGGGCCGTTTATTTCAAATACGTGTATCCAGTATAATAACGTTTGAGATAATGGTGTTATACTGGGAATAAATCCATTGTTTTATATATATATATATATATATATATATATATATATATATATATATATATATATATATATATATATATGTATCACAGTCTTATGGGTAAAAGAGAAACTCGGATGAGTTCCACCACAGAATATGTGATCGAACGGCTCTATAACGAGTCTGATTCGCTACCACTTCGTCATCGTGGTATGACGTTTGCCTGATAACGTAACTGTCCGGGTTTCAATTCACGGTAGTGGATCCACACTGCTGATGCGTCCCAAATATAGGATGAAACGGCTGTCCAATGTCAAATCCTCCTAATTTCTATAACTTATATATATATATATATATATATATATATATATATATATATATATATCACCAATTCAGTCGGGTTTCGATCCTAGCTAGAGGTAACTGGATGTCTAGCCACACTGAAGAGCTGTCTGTCTGTAGATGACTTTATATAGGCTCCTGAAAAATTAATTTTAGTTGAGCTCTCTGGGGAAGAGGTGTGGGTTTGTAAACAGTGTCTATTATGGCTGATATAGCGAGACTCTTCGGCAAAAGCGAATTGAATCACTGTCGGTCACTGTGTGTGTTTATCTAAAAATAAATGCGCTAAAATTCACCTTCCTCGATGGCTTAGTGGTAGAATCTCCGACTAACACCAATTCAGTCGGGTTTCGATCCTAGCTAGAGGTAACCGGATGTCTAGCCACAATGAAGAGCTGCGAAACAGTCTGTCTGTGGATGACTTTATATATATATATATATATATAGATAGATATGCTGGTTAATAAAACAAGGACAAACGAAAGGGTACCTATATGATTAGTACAATAAACATTTAATAGATATTAGCCATATGACAAAAATGAAGCACGGAGAGAAAGGTTTTATGTTCTGAATTTTATGACACGACTGTGTCCTTCATCAACGGTACAAGGAAAAAACGGAGAAATGGGAATTACTTACCGACAGATGTTTTTTGTAGATGGATATTTTCCAGTGTAAATCGTATTATTAGCAAAAAACAGATCTCTATTTGATTCATCGATATATATATATATATATGTGAAGACGGCCCTACGGTCACAAGACTGGGAGTGTGAAGACGTCTATCCGCATCTAGACTCCTTATTGAAACAGGCTACCATGTGAGTAATGGATATTGGCACGGAGTGAGAACTTACGTACAAATATCAGTTATCGGTTGAATAGCAGAACAGACTGGATCCTTTAGCCTCGGTAGGCAACCAGTCCACCGCAGAAACAAATGGCAACCTACTGCGGGAAAAAAAATCTGCCTCGTCAGTCATGGATCGAAAATACATGATCGCCCAAACGTGTATCACATATAGCAATTAACTGACTGACCATAAGTAGTTCGCCCACCTGTTGACATCAGTTTTATCACCCTCTTCGTCTCCCTTTCGCTTCATCGAAGAACCGATGCCTACTACTACTGTACCCTAAAAAATAAAGCGAGTAAAAAGAAATCTAAAGAAAATTGCCCGTTAATCAGTCATTCTGTGATGCAGCGTTGGGGCTGGAAGAATTGCGGATAAGACATAAGAAACCAAAGACGACACGAAATGCAGCATACACACACAAAAATAAAACAAACTTTCTTACACAACCGTTCTTATTGAATCTTTATATACAATACCTTTTACTGCATGCATATACATATATATGTGTGTGTGTGTGTGTCTGTGTGTGTGTGTGTGTGTGTTGATAAATTTTGACAAATGGAAAATTGTTTTGTTGATTTGATTACCCATCTTTTGAAAGGCTTCCTCAGATCAGAACGAAAGAAATATGTTTGTATTTGTTTGCCATCTTAGCGAAAAAAGTATTCACGATTTAATACTGAAGCACACACACACGCGCGCGCGCACACACACACATTTCTTTCTTTTCTGATTTGAGGAAGCCTATCTAAAGATGACGAAACGCGTAATCAAGTCGACAAAAGATTTTTCCATTTTTCAGTATTATCAAATTTTGTCTGGATTCTATATCCTATTTATACACACACACACACACACACACACACACACACACATATATATATATATATATATATATATATATATATATATATATATATATATAATGCTAAAACCTTAAGATTTTTGAAGCCTTTATCATTAAAAACGAACCGAAAGCTGAATAAGATTTTCTACAAAAACTAGACTTGGATTTTTAATGCAGATAACAACTAATGCGTATAACAACTGATCGATTCATTCTGCCCAGAGTTAAACCATGTTTTCATCTTTCTGTTAACGTTTCGTTATATTAACGCACAAACGCCATCATGGCGACATTTACAAAGTGATAATAAGATCTATAATTGTAGTATTTGTCTTAAAGCATTAAGGCCATGGATTTTGATAACAGATAAACGAAAAGCGAAAACCCTTCAAGCAAAAACATTTGAACAACTTATTTGCAATTACTACACAGTGACGTCCATTTATACAGAAAGAGGAAAGCTTGAGTATAAAACAAAAACTGTGTTTCGGCAAAAATTAAAAGTGATAGGTCGAGATATTTCTGGAAAACAAAGTTTTTAAATGAAGCAATCATTTGCAGTTTTTAATGCCAGCAGTCTTTACAATTGTAGTGTTCAATTTCAAATATAGAGCATTAATAGGAATAAAGAAAATTAAATATTCACTTACATTATCCATACTTTCCGTTTCAGATTACATCTACGCGTTAGGGAATTTGATAGCAAAACGTTTAAATATCTGGCCCTTTTATCGGAATCTTTGTAATGAGAAAGTATCATTTTTACATGTAAAAATCTTACAGTCAAGTCGCCTAAAGTGTAGCCGTTATCAGAAGTGGAGTAGAGGTGACAGTTTGAACAGTTCTCTGATTAGTATGTTGGTAGGTCGAAACTCACTAAATGGCAAAGTTGCTCAACCTCGGACTAAACAGCCATTGTTTTTTTATAGAAATATAGAAAAGCAAAGATGAAATATTTGACAAAAAAATATTAGATTATATATATATATATATATATATATATATATATATATATATATATAAACTAAATTAAACCAAAACTTATAGAACGTGGGATGACCCATGCCCCTTATGCCTACATGAAAAGCAACACATTTCTAAAACGAAAATTTATTAAATTAAAGAAATGAAATAACGGTTTTTTGCAGACACCACCAAATATTCGCCTTAAATAATTAGCATTTTATAAATAGAAAAAAAAATGATAATAATTTTCACAATACGATATAAAAAATACAAATTACCATATAAAATCTATTAACAAATTCAATTAAAATAATAGGTTTATAACAACCCAATCATAATCTTAAAGTCCCTTTAAGAAATCATTAACAAACAAATAACAAGTAAATAAACACCAAAAAGGACTGTAACTACAACATCAATCAGTGTGTGTGTATATGTGTGTGTGCGTGTATTGCAATGAAGATGACTGACAAAGAACATTTACAGAACACTTACAGAACACTTACAGAACACTTGAAGAACACTTACATAGTTTTGCTGTTAAAATGCAGATTTCGGTAATTATAAATAAAAAAAATACGTTTTGTAATTTCTGTTTGAACGAATATCAACATCTTTGTTGTCAGTATCACAAAATTTTCGGCCGTCGTGCCCTATAGCGTTCTGCAGGTGTCTATCGATCCCTGTAACATTCAAGGAAATTTGAAATGAACCCTTTATTCAATTTATAGGCAAGAGTTTTCCCATCCCGTTTTCATGCCTAGGAATATATCGTCGCGGTTAATTTTAAATAACGTAATGTTTCGTGTAACGATGCGCATCCGAGTCAAACAGCCCAATAAATCAATCGGACTCTCTGATCCTGATGAGCGCTATTACACAAAATTGGAAATCTGAAATTCCGGTAGATCTTACGCATTTCTCCGTGTCAGTGTGTTGTATTATGATATATATATATATATATATATATGTGTGTGTGTGTGTGTGTGTGTGTGTGTGTGTGTGTGTGTGTTGTGTGTAAGAATGGTAAGAATGGCAGCGGTAAAAATGGCAACGGAAAAAATGGCAGGGTAAAAATGGCAACGGTAAAAATGGCAACGGTAAAAATGGCAAAAGTAGACACTGAGGTCAACACCCAGGGCATTACGGAACCCTCCAAAAAAGAGCGCGCTCTTTTTTAATGGCGCAAAATAGAAGAGGGCTCATTTTATATTCAACCGCAGTGGAGTGTGAGAAGCTCTTTTGGGGGATATTTTTCTTTTTGTTTTGTTTTTTTTTCTTTTTCAGTTTTTCTTTTTTTTGTTTTTTTTCTTTTTGTTTTTTTTTCTTTTGGGGTTTTTTATTTTTATTTTTTGGGGTGGGGATTTTTTCTTTTTGGGGGATTTTTTTTTTTTTTTTTTTTTTTTTTTTTGGTGGGGGTTCTTTTTGGGTTTTTTTCTTTTTGGGGGTGTTTTACGCTCCGCGCTACTCGCTTCAAAATTATTTGAATTTTTTTTTTAAACATTAGTTTGTATTCAACAATAAAAAAGAAGAAAAGAAATGAAAATCTGAGATAAACTCTTTGAATTATTCTTTATTATTATATTTGTGCTAAATGTATGAGAGAGAGAGAGTGTGTGTGTGTGTGTGTGTGTGTGTGTGTGTGTGTGTGTGTGTGTGTGTGTGTGTGTGTGTGGTTTTGGTAATGAGGCAAGTGACTTTGACACCTAGGTGTTACCGTTCTGATGTCCGGGACATTTCTTTTAAGTTGCAGGAGACAGTCTGAAAAAAATGTCTTCAAAAGAGTCAGTCATTCCGTAGAAAGTCTTTGATGTCATTTTTTATTAGATATGTATGTGTGTGTGAGTGTCGCTCAGACAGACAGAGAGAGAGTATAAAAACTGTCTTTAGATATTGGTGTCGGGGAAGATTGGTGTGAACTTTTTTTGGTTTTTATGACAAATTTTCATTGCTGAATGAATAAATAAACCAATGTTTTCTTTTTAATTTACTGACAATTTAATTTTGTACACAATTTTGCCATTATTATTATTATTATCAGCAGCAGCAGAATTATTATTATTTAAAGAAAGTTGTTAAAAAATAAATGAAATCTTTATGGGTAATAACTTCCGTTGGATTTTCTCGCCTATTTCCCTGGATATTCGTCCAAATGTTGAATAAAAAAAATTGATTCTTAGTCTGAAATGATACTTTTTGTCCTGGAAAAAAATTCTAATTTACTTTTTAACGTATTAGACTCCTAATCCTCCTTCATGCAAGTACGGCTCTATTATTGTTGTAAGTTTTTTTCTTAACCCCATGATTTTCAGTTATTTAAAAATATAGGAGTGGGGATTAGCCCCCAAATTCCCACTCAAGAACTGAATTTAGGTAAAAATGGCAACGGTAAAAATGGCAACGGTAAAAATGGCAAAAGTGGATAAATAGGTAAAAATGGCAACGGTAAAAATGGATAAATAAGAAACAATGGCAAAAGGAAAAAAATATAGATAAATATCTCACAATGAGTTTATTAAAGTCTTGGATAAAATACATAATGAAAAAACCTGAGAAGTTTGTCAAATTAAAAAGAATATTCAGCTAAAGCTCCCCCCTCCCATGAGATTTTACTTTTTAGGCAATTACGTCTAAACACACTGAAAAACTTGGGAAAAAACAATTATAGGTCCACTTGATGAAACTGAAAAAAAAGACAACAAAAAAAGAATAAAACATTAATTATTTCAGAGGTTATCAGACAACGACAGGCCAGTAAAATTTAAAATCTTCTCTGATGCGTTTTCATTCTTTTAATACTCATCTGTGAAGTCTCTGAGATGCGTCATATAGACATTTAGCAAATAGGTGTGAACAGAAATTCAAAGGGTTTGCTGAGGGAATAGGCTAAGTGAACTCTAGAATATTTACTTCGTTTACCATAATTTACCAATAAAATAATTAAATTAGACTCTGAGAGTCAATGCGAAATCTGTAAATGGGATTCCTAACCTTCGCCATTGCGATTTTTCCGATTCCCCGATTCCGATTAATCGTTCAAGACTAATATATATATATATATATATATATATATATATATATATATATACTAATACACTTATTTTATATATATATAAATATATATATACACACTAATACACTTATACATATATATATATATATATATACACTAATACACTTATTTTTATATATATATATACACTAATACACTTATTTTATATATATATACACTAATACACACACACACACACACACACACATATATATATATATATATATATATATATATATATATATATATATATATATATATATATGTATAATCTAATCCTAATGTCAGCTATCAATTATAAAAGTTAATTATAGTCATCAAATTCACTTAAACATCGATTTGTGATTTTACTGCAATTAGGAGTAGGAACCTAGCGCCCCACCCCAAATAAAACTTCTAAAATGTTTTTTTAATACTAGGAGCGGAACTTAGCCCCTATTTAAAACAAAGGAGAAGGGGCCTAGCCTTCCCCCCTACTAGAGTAAATGTCTATTTAAAATATTTATTTTAAAATATTGAGAGGGGGACTTAGCCTATTTATTTTAAACTAGAGGTTGGGAGCTCAGACCCATCCTTCTTGAACGGTCATAATTTTCTGTTGTCGAATTGCCATTTTTTCCTATTTATCCACTTTTGCCATTTTTTTCCTATTTATCCACTTTTGCCATTTTTACCGTTGCCATTTTTACTGCTGCCATTTTTACCGAGCACCTCAAGAACTACCCTAAAATCAATTTTTAATCGACTTTTATTTCATATTTACCGGATTTTCCTACCCATTATTGTTCCACACCCCAGAAAAATAATACGACATGTCGCCACGACATTTGACAACAGAAGATTTGTGTTTCTCTGTTGTTCAAAGTATCTTCACAAGTTTTCCTTGCCAACTGGAACACAGACGAGAATAACGTTTCGCCCCAAAACTGTAGGTTAACCTAAAGTTTTTCAATGCATCTATCAAAATCTTTTAAATGCCTATTTGTATAACAAACTACGGTAAAGGTTACTTTCGACGCCGTAAAATATTTTCAAGAAAATGAATTTAAGTTGGGAATTAGTTGAAAACAACTGATATTTTGTGATGTGTTCTTTACAATAAAACTGAGACTTTCTGCAAAAGTAGCTGTTTTATTTGTTCTTTTAATAAGAAAATTTGTTCTTTTAATAAGAAAATTTTATTGATTATAAAAAGAAAATTTAATAACCATAATTTAATACTTCATTTTAGTTACATTCACTAGATAAAAGTAGGCAATGTTCACTAATTCGCCAAAATTCATATCATGATGAAAAAGGCCCCAAAGTTAATAAAAACAAAGTTTTATTGCAAAAATGTTTATGTTATTATTAACATGGAAGTCCAAAGTATTTTTAATTATTTAAAAAAAATTGTTAATGCTTTTTAGCACGTTTGAAATATTGGTTAAAAATCTTGTTTTTTTTTTTTTTCTTTTAGGTCAGCTGATGTATACCATGGAGAACCGGGTACTTCCAAGAAGGTATAAAGCCATCTATGCCAACTTTGACCCAAGAAGAAACCTCAGTGGTGCAATTCTCAATGGGTAGATTAAAAATATCAATCCAAGGGGCGTCTCGAAGAAGGTCACGGAGTGAATCCCAATCAGTATGCTGGTAACGGAAACAGGCCGAATGAATAGAAAATTCCTGACTAATAGATGTTTGAAATGAAATATCAATAGATACTACAGAGTGGTTCAAATTCCCAAGCGAACAGTATTGCGAAGCCTGGCAAGATCTATGAGAGGAGGTTAGGAACAATTCAAGTAAAGAAGCATAATTCCTAGATTTATTAGGGAAACTAGTCGAAAATTTCACGGGTAAGCGACTAAGCAACCGAAAACATTGGTAACATTAGAAGCCACGTGTTGTGATGATCACCGAAACCAAAAAAAAAAAAAAATTGCAGATGTATGGAGAGAGAGTGCCGTTTCTATACCGTCAGAACTTTTGTCAAATATATTGCAGTCCTGAGAAGAGGGGAGCGATAAAGAAAAAAGAGATAAGTAAAAGAGTGTAATAATGAAAGTCAAAAGCACATGAAAGAGTTGTCTGGGGACTCGAATGACAGTTCCCTTGCCCAGTCGTAAACACCAAGGCCATGAATATGAATGCTATAGTCTTTTCGGCAACGAGGAAGAGAGCCTGGAACAGAGAATTCATTGGTAGCAATGGAAGAATTTAAATTGGTTTCACAAAGTGCAAAGATATCCGGCGAACGTTCCAAGAGAAAAGATTCTACACTGCAGAAGTTGGAATGGATACCACGATTATTGAATAAAGAAATGTTGGAGTGGGTAAGTGGTTTTTGTTTACTGATTTTTTTTTTTGTTTTGTTTTGTTTTTTTTTTGTGGGGGGTGGGGAGTATTTCTTTGCATTGTATTTGTTATAGGGAGTTTTTTATGAGGAGAAAAAGGAAAAGGCCCACATAATTATTACTACCTGTTGTCAATGGCAATACAAACTAGCCAGAACGTGGCTGAGACTAAAGTATAATGTGGCCTCTGGGTTGCCCACCGGAAATACATGCAGGATCACCTACCCATGTGCAACATGGCATTACAAATACCCCGATATTATGCAACTGTTCATCATAGCAGCTTCTCTAAGCGCTACCAAAGAGTTCGAGCTTCAATTGGATACAGCAGCCAGCAAACTGCCAACTCGGTACCCTCATAATGGAAAATCGCAGCCACTGATTAGTCAGATCACAAAACGTTAATAGAATTAAATCATTATGAACTTGTTAGAAAAAAAATAGTGAACCATCTCCTAAACAGAAAAAAGGGTATGATCCTCTACTCCTGTTCAATAAACATGGAAGGAGTGCGGGCCGGGCGATAGTTGAGCCTATCTACTCCTATTAACTTGATCACAGCAGAGGAGTCTGGGAGATTTTATCGAGAGACCAACACTCGGAAGATTGCTGAATAAAGCTGTAGACCCCATCCATGTGGGGGGAGGGGGCGTATAATTAATGATTAATATCACTTAGGGGGAATTGAGAATAAAGGTGGCGTGTCCTTTATATGGTCAAGACCTCTACTACCGAGATAACAGATGGGTTCAATTAGTTAGGCAGCTAAATAGATATTGCAAATCAAACGTACTGATTGTTCAAAGACAAGCTTCTAAGTTCCCAATGATATTTACTATTTTATTTTTTCTTCCTAGGTGAAGGGGGTTTCCTTCATTTCCGATCGTTTTCTCTTATGTATTAAGCCTAAGTTTATTCTGCAAGTTTGGCAGTCATTAAAATTGTGTAGTGAATTCATTAAATGAAAATACTGAACCTATTTCTAGTGAAATATGTAACCCCTTTGTTGTTGTTGTTGCTGCTGCTGTTCGAAGTCTTCAGGGTCTTTGTTATTTGCTAATGAACTTTGTTAGCGATTTTGTAGGCCTAGTCTATAGATATGAAGAAGGATTGTCCTCTTTCCGATCTAAAGCATTCATTCGCTTGAAGCCATTTTAACCATTGGTCTAAGAAAACTGTCGTAAGGGGGAACTACTCTCTAATTAACCAAATCTGACTGCATTTGAATGTTGAATTACTCCTTATACTTCTTAACTATCAAGAATCTAACTTCTATGGTGTTGAGCCTTACCTTACAACGGGGGTTGTAGAGCAATGCTTCTCAAACTATATATGGCAGACAGGCATTTTTTTTTCTCAGTGTGTCACGTACCTGTAATATTTCGTGGTAATATTAATTTATACCGGAAACGAAATATATAATGAATAAAATAAAAGTTGACTATTTTTTTATCTTTCATTTATTTTTCAAAAAAAATGATTCAATATCAAAACATATAAAAAGTAATAAAAGAAATAAGCAGTTCATTAACACAAAAACAAAAATTATATAATCTTAATTTTTACAAATGATTCCTTAGCATGACCTGGACACTGGTTCGCGTACCGGCACCAACAGTGATGTCTGTGTAGTAGGCAGAATTCCTTTTTCTACACCGTGGTATTCTTTGAAACGATGAAAGTATGAAATAGTCTTCAATAACGTCATGTGTAGCGGTTATTGGAATCGAGGCTGCACCAAAAAGAAAGTGATTATGTCAACATTCATATTGGAATCTTTGACACCTCTCTAAAAAGAAACTCTGATTAAATTTAATCCCCCATTAGAATCTCGTCTGTTACCCCAAACTAAAGTGATTATGTCATTCGTCCCATATTGGAATCGAGGCTGCTCTCTAAAGAAAGTTTTTATTTCCGGAGTTGTTTTTTCTGTTTTCTTTTTTGAATTTGTAGGTCTGATGAATTGATCGTATTTACGATTCCAATGGAAAAATTTCACCATGGAATATTAGTTTTAAGCCTTTTTATTATATCCTCTCTGTCCTGGACATTGAGTTCTACCTGGATTCTATCCTCTTGGAATTTTTTTTATACAAAATATATATGTATGTGTATGCATGTATGTATATATTTTTTTATATTTTCATATGTTGTTATATTTTCTTTTTAATTTATATATATATATATATATATATATTGATGCATGTTCAATTAAATAATATAGACAAGTTTTGGAATATTTATTTAAAAGTAAGTTCCTTTTATATTGTCTGATAAGCTTAATAACATTATCATTGAAGGACATTGAAAATCACCATATTGATACATTTTAAATCCTCTAAGGAATTTTACATAACAAAATAAATATGTAATTATTTTCAATATAAATAGAAAACTTGTTATATTATTTTGAATGTATGCATCAATGGAAAATTGCTGCCTAAACATATATATATATATATATATATATATATATATATATATATATATATATATATATATATATATTGTTATGGTAATATTTCATTGGAATAGCTATAAATAAGACAAGTTTTGCTTTTATTTATTTAAATTTCAAGCAGTTCCTTTGACAGTCGGACCGAAAATTCTTGCCGTAACATTCTCGTTTGTATATGTTTGAATGACTGTTTCTGTTAATATAACATTTTTAAATCCAATCTTTGTAAGTCTTTATTTCTGGCCCTAACAAGGCCATTACACAAACACACACAATTATATATATATATATATATATATATATATATATCTATATTATTTTAAAAAAATATGCATAAGTATGTTAAAATCACTGCTAAAAATATATTTGTTTCAATATATATATATATATATATATGATGTATAAATAAATAAATGGTTTTAAAGTTTCAGATTAATTAACGATCCTACATTAGGGGGAAACATTGTTACAAAAGCTAGAATAAATCAAAAACCAAGTATAGAAAGATTTTAGACAACGAAATCATATTATAAAGCTATTCAGATCTTTAAGATACGGGTAAAATTAAAATAATTTATACTAACCAATAATTATAAAATTATATGATAAAATTTAATATTTAAAATTAAAAACTCTTTTAAAATCCAAATTTAATCACTATTAAGTTTCCCTACAAAATTATTGAGAAAAGTCTTTATTCAATTTATTTCTTCGTTGAAATTACGTTCGACAAGACGCACTAATATATCCGGTCACACAATACATGTATATATATTTTTTATTCTAAAGTGTGTGAATGTGGTCTTAAAATTATTATTTAAAAACACAATCAGATTATAATACATAAGCACCCAGACATATTTAGATATATATATACACACACACACACACAAAAAAAAAAACCCGACGAGACAGGAACATCACTACAATCCTTTATGAAAAAAGGAAACGGGGAAACCAACACCTATACACACACACAATTAAATGCGAATGCACTCTACATACACATAGACACCGATAGATACACGTACACACATCCACAGACAATGACCTAGACAATCAGATACCACAACCAATAAATATTTAAGACTTAAAGTATCAATAAATAAATGCTAACCACTTATTAAATTATAACTTAAGGGAGCAAATCAACAAAGATAAAAATGGTTAAAAATAATATTATTTAATATATTAAAACGAAAATTCCAAAACCACAAATATCAATAAAAATATATTTTAATCATATAAGTTGATAATAGTTTCATTATAAATTAGGCAAAGAAAAACAGGATAAAGAAACCCACAGAAATAAGTGTACAGTCATACGCAAAAGCAAACACAAACTAACACACATAAACATACACTCATACATACATATACATACAGAAATACATACATATAAATATATAAACATAAACATATACGCACATATACATATCTATGATAACATGTACACATACACACACATATACATATAAACTTAAATACACACATATATACACACATTTTTATGCACACATACTCACATATGTAAAAATATGCCCCAATATACATACATGCACCAATACATATATGAACATATATACACACACAGACTAACTACTGTGGCAGAAATGACATACCAAAGTTTCCATACCTACACATACACACAAACTCATACATAATAGGTGTCAACACACACACATATACATCCACAAACATACATAAATATATATACACACATACATACATATCTACAAATAAACATATATATAAATATATCTATCTATAATAACAAGTACCAATATATACATGCATACATATAAATAAAACAACACTCAACCAAATACATATATAAACGTACTTACATATACATATATAAATATACATTCAAATACCAGCACACACCAATATACATATACCCTAACATACAAATATATAAACACATTCATACAAACAGAAATATACTTAAATATGAATATACATACACAATAAAATAGGACACATATATATATATATATATATATATATATATATATATATATATTAATATTTCCCTTTTATAGCAAGATTAATGCTCGACAAACGTACATATAAGTTTTAGATGAAAAAATATTCTTTTCATTTTCATTCAAAATACTCTATTTTAGGAATACGTTTGCATAACACCGCCCACGTGACGCTGACGTGATCATATTGAAATGGAACGCTGATCTTGAAAAAATTTCAGTTATCTGTTTTGATTAGTCTTACTCTTATGTCCATCGTCTTTTCACGTTGAATTAAATATAGTCTAATGTTAATTATGTTTTATGAATATGACCTGAAGATGGTCTACTAGACCGAAACGTCCGACGTTGACATTATATTAACATTAAAACAGCATAATTGCATATTAGGATTTTTGTTTGTTTTTTCCGTATATTTTTCTTTATACTGTCGGATCGATATCCATATATTTATATATATATATATATATATATATATATATATATATATATATATATATAATTTATATATATATATATATACATACAAACACACACACACATATGTGTGCATGTGTGTGTGTGCAATATTATGTTCTATAATAAAATCTTGCACCAACAAAAAAGTTTTGTTGTAATTTTAAATAATTATAAATTAAATCTGACATAACATATTACTATATATATATATATATATATATATATATATATATATATATATATAGTCTTAAGATGTGCTATATTTATGGGATAAAGTGGTCAGTATCAGAGACAGAGCGTGTGTAAATATAAAAGTGAACATTGAAGTCAACACTTAGAGGCGACAGGCTGTTTCATGCTAGACGCAGTCGTCAGGCCACGATTGCGTCTCTCGCATGAAACAGACTGTCGCCTCTAATGTTGACATCAGTGTTCACTTTATATATATATATATATATATATATATATATATATATATATATATATATATATATATATAAGAAAATCCTAACAATTTCAGCAATATCGTTTCGTTTGTGAAAATTGAATTGTAAAAATATTGACTTAATAAATTTGACAATCAATTTGACAAATTAATTCTCTGAGATATTGGGCGGCGAAACACATAACGTAAAGACAAAGTGGGATCGTCTAAGAACAATTACTGATGAAATAAAGAAAATCTAGGAAGCTGTTAATGATCATAATCGTCTACATTCCTAAGTGAACGTATTTGAAATCGAGAGTTAGAATTTTAAGGGAGATAATTTTAATTGATTATATAGGAGTTCTTTCCCCTGTTAAAAGGAGTTATTTCCCTTGTCATACTGGAATTACTTCCCTTGATACTGATACTTCACATTGATACTTTTACTACTTTTTTTAATCGGTATCCACCAAAGTGATCATTAATCACCCCATACAAGGCAGTAATGCTACTAATACCCAAGAAGTGTGGAATTAGGAACAGCAATAATGATTAGCTGAAAGGGGGTCAGTAGATAGTGACTGACATTGCATTTAAATTTTTGCAGATTAAAGTTGGCTGGAAAACATGGATCTTGAAGGGAGTTCCACAAACGAGAAGTGGAAGAGAAGAAACTTTTAGCATAGAATTTACGGTTACATCTAGCCAGCTCAACTGTGAATTGCTAGAATCTCGGCGCCAGTCTAGTACTGCGCTTAAATTCAAAGAGTCTAGACCTCATAGTAAAGAGCTCGTCCGAACAATTACCATGAAAGTATTTATGGAAAAGACACAGAGAGGCAACCTTACGGCAATGGGAAAGTGACTGAAGCTGAGCCACCAGATCAGGGCCAGTAATATTGCAGATTCTTCATTGGATTTTATCAAAGAGCTCAAGGAGGGACTCGGGACCATATGTGCCAGCAATTTTCTAAGCATAGACGCATTGTAGACGTATAGATACGTAAGATAAATTCTGGTGATAAAAAAATTCTCTCGCCCGACACAGTGAACTCGCAATGGATTCAGTATCGTTTTTCCACTTCGTGTCAGCAAAGAACATGGGCCCGAGAAAGCGCAACGAGTCTTTTTCATAGAGGTTAGCATCAGCCATGCTGATGGAAAGCAGATGATTAATTTTTATCTTATCATATGGAGTTTTGTCGAGAGAAATGAGATTGAACAGTTTCCAATTGACATCTCGAAGGACCTAGGCTACAGTAACTGTGAAGCCTTCATTAATATTTTCAACTAGAATGAGATAATTTTAGTCTATTTTATATGATTAAAAATTAAATTTTAATTTAAATTTACGAGGGGAACAATTAAAATTCCAATATTTGCTTCACGCAATTTCTTACAAAGTAAAGAACATTGTTTTCCATCCCCATTAGAGTGACGTTTTGCGGTTCTTGCGCCATTATCAATTTACGTACATTCTTTAAGAATGTGCAAGTGCAATGGTTCTAGATTCGGAACGAGAAATCGACGAGCGGAGTTCGAATTCCTGTCAAGATCGTTATATTCACTTTCGCACAAATACCATTCGGTAAGGTAAAAATCTGTCTACTCTCCTCTCAGCTATGATTTGAATAGTAGAGCAGACTGGATTGCCTCACCGCCACTGGCAACCAATATAGAAGAAGATCATCACTGAATTCAAAACCCTATGTGTCCATAGGAAGCACGGTGGAGTAATGGATAGCGGATTGAAGAATCGGAGAGCCGAGATCGAATTCTAGTCGAATCCATTACATCCACGTGCTAATACCCTTGGGAAAGGTATGAATCCACTTCTTAAAGCTATGGGTAAATAGGATCTATAGCCTTGGATGGCAACTGACCTACTGCGGGGAAAAATCTACCTCATGTATCGAAAGATACATGATCGCCTGGCACATAACTTGTAGAGGACCGTGTGTGTTTGTTTGTTGTTGTATTAGAAACACGTGTGTAACTCCTGGTAGAATATTAAAAGGTCCCACTACAAGAAAATTGCCAGACTCAAGTTAAGTCTAACTGAAGATAAAGAATACAAACACACAAGACAGAATATATATATATATATATGTGTGTGTGTGTGTGTGTGTGTGTGTGTGTGTGTGTCAACAAATATATGTATTAACAAATTAAAAAGCACATAGACAGATAACGCGTGTGTGTGTGTGTGTCTGTGTGTCTGTGTGTGTGTCTGTGTGTGTGTGTGTGTGTGAACATTTGTGTCTGTTCTTTGGTGAATGTTCGTATTTTGGTGAATGTTCGTACGTACGTGTATGTTTTTCTTTGTTCATGAATGTTCAAAAAAATGGGAAACGCTGTCTTTTGTAGTAGCGGTGTTCGCTGAAATGAAGAAAAAGAGGATAGAAAAGGTACGTGTATTTTATATATGTTCTGGTGAAGAATTTGGGAATTAAGGGGAGCTAAACTCCGTCTGTCCCAAAAATGGGTATAAAACGGGTTGCCTCTGTAGTTGTTAACGAATCAGAAATGGGTCTGAGCATGTGGGCGTGTTTAGAAATGTCTGAAGATGATAAATTACACTGTTTTAAGTAGTGTGCCTTTATGTCGAAACACTTCTGGATGATGTACATGCTTTAGTTTTGTTTTGTTTTGTTTTTTTTTTTCTATAACAATGTTTATCATTAAACACAAGTAAATATGTTATGGTATTTCAATATTAGAGAAAGAAAAGGTTAATCTCTTGTTGATTCCAAGGCTGTTTCCTTTTTGCAATCCATCATATGACGATAATAAACATCCACATCCAGGGCAAGACGATAATGTCCAACAGCAAGGCCTCTGATCATGAGGTTTTGAGGGGACCTCTTAATTGCTGGTGTTCCCAGGCTTTAGCACCTGATAGGGTCTTCAAATAGCTAACCCCAAAACTGAGTTAAAAGCATTATTTGGGACGAATAAAGGAAATAATTTTTTGAAGAAAGAAACTGTTACCAAATACGTTTTGAAAACAAAATTGCAATACGTTTTTGAAAAAATAAAAAAAGAAACAAACGTTTTGAAAAAATAAAAATTTACCAGCAATATGAAAAATAAAATATAAAATATTACCAGCAATATGTTTTTGAAAAAATAAAATATTACCAGCAATACGTTTATGAAAATAATATTTATCAGATATACATTTTCAGGAAAAAAATATTACCAGAAATAGATTTTTGACAAAACAAAATAGTACCAGGAAAAATGTTGTCGGCATTAAATAAATTTAGGTTGAAATGTATACATTCACACCTGTTTTTTACCAAACTATCGCTATGAATCTATTTCAAAATTTTATTGGCATTAAATAGCCCAAGGTTGAAACAAAATCGTTTTGCAATGATGATTTGTGGATTTCTTTTGCAATTCTGTGATAACATCAGCAATTATGGTTTTGGTATTCAAAATTTTGGGAGGTCACTGCCTTCAATTTGATATGCAAAACCTTTTCATCACAGTCCAATGTGATAAATCATTCATAGTTTGAAGTGTTCAATTCTGCAAAAAGCGCATATCATTGTGATGATAGTCAATCTTATAATTATTTGTAAAAAAATATATGTAAGAATTTAAATCTTAATTTTAATGTCAGGTTTGGGAGAGGCTTTATTCTTCAGTGCTAAAGGGACGAATAGTAAAGGAATTAAAGAAATTCCAAATTGGTAAAAGAAACAAACGGATATTTATGTTTCTTTTGCAACTTTCTAACATCTGAAGTTTATTCGATGTGGCTCTTCTATTTAACCCTATCAGTCCTTGTGATAAATCCCTGGAGCCCTGACCAATTCTGATTATGTGATGATAGTGCAATTAAATTAATAGATACTAATAGGCCGAAAATTTGGGGTCACCTTCTGGATTTCGGAGATTCGCCTAAAAATTGAAGTTTGCGTGCCTTGTTCAAAAGCAATTTACTAGTTCTGGTAATTGTTCAGATGAACTTTCCTCTTTGCTAAGTCATCTTTACGAATTTAATTGCAGTATCAGATTGGCGGCTCGATTTCATCATTTTACAGTTGAAATGGGTAGATGTAACCGTAAGTTCTATGCTAACAATTTCTTCTCTCGCACTTCTCACATGTGGGATTCTCTTCTGGCTTCTTGCATTCCAGTCAACTTTGATCTTCAATAATTTAAATGCAATGTCAATCGTTATAGCCTGTCTTCTTAATTCTTGCTCTTTTATTTACTCTCTCCTTAATACGGTTTTTCTTTTTCTATTATACTTTCATACTCAGTAACCCCTTGTGTCTTTGTGGATTTATTGCCTTGCTTGGGGTGAAATGATTAAAAAAAAAGAAAAGCTCACTTGAAGCCTGAGAGACTTTCTCTTCATGAAGGACTTAGTCATATATTTTGGCTTGTAATCATCTTTTGGTAGTCTAGACAACCTGACCAAATTTTGGACTTCTTAGTGCGTATATCTCACCATATTTCTTGGTCATTGTCTTCTTTCACAATAAAAAGTTCAAATAACGTTACCGTATTTGACAGCATATAAGACGCCCCTTTTTTTTTTATTAAAAATATCTTTTAAAATCCCCCCTGCGTCTTATATACC
Source organism: Acanthosepion pharaonis (assembly GCA_903632075.3). Taxonomy (NCBI): domain Eukaryota; kingdom Metazoa; phylum Mollusca; class Cephalopoda; order Sepiida; family Sepiidae; genus Acanthosepion; species Acanthosepion pharaonis. The sequence continues at coordinate 1,382,743 of CAHIKZ030004663.1, forward strand.
ATATGTAATTTTAAAATTTGCGATAGTCGGCCAAAATTAGCTACCTACCAATTGTCATTATTTAAAAGGCTATTATACAGATTAAAAGTGTTATCATTAATAATATGCATTATATTAATTTCATCACATTTAATATTAGTACTGCGTTTCACTAAAATTATGTGCAATTAATTCAAATTATATATTTGTAAAATACATTTGTTTCATTAATATTTTTCTTGCGATAACTCCTGGTTGCATTGGTATAAATACAATCAGAATTTTTATATCATAATTATTTCACTAAGACATTTACAAGACGCAGGTTGTACAGACCATATAAAGAAAAATTTTTGACTGAATTTTAATGGTATTGTACTGTTTTGCTCCATTCTAATAATTGCTTGATTTTTTTTTTCTTACCTTTGGATATAATAAAGTTCTTATAGGCTCGTGTTCTTTTTCCCTATTATTTTTGTTTAATTGTAATCATGTCTTGTTTAATCAAAATAATACCTCATAAATATAGCCTAGGCTGTACCATTTACTAATAATTTTACTAATTTTACTATTTTCTTGAGTTGACCTGCTGAAATTGGGGTGCGTCTTATACACCATCAAATACGGCAATTACCTGCTCGGTTTTATTTGATAGAGGATATTTGAACTTATACAGAGTTAAAACTTAATAGATAATATCATACTGTCAGTTCCATATCTAGCTGTACCCAAGCTAATCGCCGTGCCTGAACTCTGAAATTTTATTCACCATTTATTTCATTTTTTTTTTTCCCTGTCGCCTGTTGTCTGGTTCACACCCTCCCTTGTTTTGAACAGGAGTAGAGAGTTATCCCTTGTTTCCGATTGAGGACTGGGTTTCCAGTTCCTTGTAAAGTTCGCTTCAGCACTTTACAACTAGCGTCTGCGTCTGAACTCTGAAAGTTCATTTGCTATTTTTTCTCTCCCCCACCAATAGGAATAGATAGTTTTGCCTATCGTCCGGTTCACACTCCTCCACCCTCTTTTATCCCTTGTTTCTTGTTTAGGACTGGGCTTCCTTCTAAAGTTTGCTTCGGCACTTTACTCCTAACGTTTAAGCCTGAACTCTGAAAGTTTATTCACTAACCATTTATTTCTTGTTTTTCTCATCTCCACCAACAGAATTAGATAGGTCCGCTTATCATCTGGTTCACACTTCTCCCCTATCTTTTGAAAAGGAGTAGAGGTTTATCCCTTGTTTCCCGTTTAGGATTGCGTTCCCGTCTCCTAAAGCCTACTTCAGCTTCATACTCCTGACGCTTGTCCTTTTCTATGCTAATATAACTCCACACGGTAAGCCTCTACCTTGATTGGCTCTTGGGCCTTGTATTGGGTGAACATTAGTAAAATAGACCCTTCTCTACCACCACCAGCTGAATTAAAAATAAAAACTTTCAAATCCCGATCGATGTTCTCCCAAGACTGACGGAGGACACACGGTGGTTCTCGGGCTCGTCTCGCAAACTAATATTATTTCAATGAGTTCTGTTATCACTGAAGAATTAAGATGAAAACGAATAGTAAGTAACCAAACTACGTATATAGAATATAGTCACAAGTTCCAGAAAATGAAACTATAGTATGTACCCAACCCAACTTTTTTTTATAACTTTTATGTTTTCCATGATGTATAGGTAAACAACGAACTTTGCCAAGTATTTCTAAATGTTTCTCCATGTTGTCTTTGATGGGTTTAATTTTTCAAACCTATCTATTCTATAACCGCAAGACATTAATTTATACATTTATCGGTTATGCAGCTTGATCTCCCTTACTTAGCAATGAAATATTCCGTTGTTATGATAACTAGTGGGCATTTCTCGATAAGCCAATGCGCGTCGTGTTGCTATAACAACGGAATAGCTCATTATTAATAGTGTATAGTAGGCTTTTATTACATCATCCAATCTTACAGCTCCTGGCATTCCAAAGCGACCACTCATCTATGTACTGACCAAGATTGGCGTTGCTTAACTTCGGCGATCATACAATAAACGGTGTTTCAACGTGATATGGCCATTGGCCTATATAGTATGTATAATACATGTGTAATATGTACAACATGTAATGCGTAATAGAGTCTGTCACTGACTGCTGGCCATATCACGTTGAATACTGGTTCTCGTCCGATCACCGAAGTTAAGCAATGTCAACCAGGTCAGTATCTATATGAGTGACCGCATGGGAATACCAGGTGCTATTAGCTTGGATGTGCAATTTATAAAAAAATTATATTTTAATAGTGTAAAATAATTAAAATTAATAATTAATTAAAAGGTGTAAATAATAAATGTTATAATCGTCTAGGTTTGTTTTTACACGTACTTTTGAGAGAAGTGTATTGTAAAAAACTTGTTACATGTGTCTGTTAAAATTTCTATTTTTAGAATTAGTGCTTAAAGAAACGCCAGAATTATTTCTTCTGTGTTAATTGTCTCCGATTCAGTTTTTGAATTTGAAAGAATATATATTATTGTATTTACTTGGCCAATCAGAGACGTGGTCTCGTGCCCTTATAAATTTTGAAATTAATTAATCAAATTGCCAGACTCTTGTTTTTTTAGAAAAAAAAACAGTCGAGTCAGCAGACACAATCAGAAAGCACTTAGATATCAAGTCAGAAAGCAATCCGATTTCAAGGCAGAAGGACCTTGTCAAAGTACAAGTCATAAATCATTATACAGAGAAGGAACTACCAAGACGATAGGATCCTAAAATTTCAACCGGAATGCAGATACACGAGAAGATCCGAAAGGAAAATCCATTTGGGCTGCTTCCATCGAAGAATTTTTAAAGGAACTGAGACCTTAAACTGAATATTTCTATAAAAGAAAAATATAAAAAGTCCCCGTGACATCAACCATTTAAAATCTATCAAAAGATACCTTCGTGCTGAGACATTTCTATTCCGTCTTACAAATTAGTTGGTTACACATAAGCTGCATAAAATGTGTGTATGTAAAGTATAGGAAGACAACTGTTCCCATTATAATTTTTAATAATAGACCGTTTAAAATCGGATTAAAAATCACTTTGTCTTTAACCGCTTCCCGGCCAGTTATTTTGGGGGGAAAATGAAACGTTTTCAGACGAATTTTTTTCACTTGTCTGAGGCGCCTTGAAGTACCCGAACGGTGGCTAACACCTCTACCAGACGTATGAGTTGACAATTAGACCCGTTTCAAGATCAGAAGCGCATAAAAAGAATCAAGTTCGACGTATAAACACGTCTCTAGCTAGTTTTTGAACGTGTTTATTCGTCTGCGTCTGAAAAAGACACTTTCGATAACAACGTATATACACGACTAGGCCAGAGAAAGTGTTATTTTATCTGGTTCCATAATTTGGAAATTTTTTTCGAAGTTTCAAATTGAATGATTCGAATGAAGCGTAAATATCCTTGTTAATATCGGGAAAGTGTATTTGTAATTTGTCAAAAAGTCCTGTTTTCTGTACATTTGCGTTTTTAAAAGGGTAAAAATTAAAATGTTTACTCGTGAAAAAACGCATTTCAAATTATATGTAAATTTCAAATTGGTATTTTTTTTTTTAATAATAACAATTTGCAGTTAAATTAATAACGCCATACTTTGTAGGACTGACTTTATTACTTTAGTGACTTTATCAGTCTGTCGATAATGACTTCATGCTTAGCAATGTCCCATAATAAGAATCAAACTCACATAATTGAATTTACGGCTGCATCAATTATATAACATTGAATAAAGTTCTCAGATGAAATTTGAAGTCTGGTTTCTTTTTTTTTTTTTTTCTTGATGTAATCACATTTAATCGAACAGGGCTTTTGGTGGCGTTAGTTAACTGCATTGCCTTACAAGGGAAGTAACTTAAAATAATTACTACACATTTGTCTCCCTTGGTCTTTTTAAGTTTCATAATCACTGAATTTTCATGTGTGAGTAACTACAGGTACATAAATAAAAATCAGCCAGCCGAGTTCTTCTAATTCCAGACTAACAAATACATCCATTTTTCCTTTTGAGAAAGGCATGAACCCACCTTTCCTTCCTCTACCAGCACTGGCTCTTGAATTCAAACAAGTAGAAACGGGAAACCATTCCACTCTCTTTCTAAACAAGTCATGGAAATTCACACACATTGAAGAAAAGGAAGCTGTGGAGAACTACAACCGCTTACGTCCTAAAGAAACATAGCATTTTTTTTTAAATCAGTGAAATGTGTTGAGATTTCTAAGATAATCTGCGTTCAGTTTGCACTAATGCCCTAGAAAAGGTATATGGACCCACCTTTAAAAATAGAACAAACTCGGAATAGGCATCCTGTTTTTGGCATCATGTAACCCATTACCACCTGTCACATAAGATTTTAAGGAGAAAAAGGATCATTATTATCCCCTAATTAGTAGGCATTGTTTTTTATATATAAGACACCACCCATTTACATTTAATATTACAGCATTATGGATATGGGTAAATACTTATAGTCTACAGAGTCTGAGTAAATATAGTGATTTTCCAAGTGTAGCTTGGATGTGGCACAAGGCCGAAAGGAGCACCCAGTGAGGATTGAACTCACTACTCAGTCATAATTGTTCTAGTGAGACAAGCTTGCTAACCATTACACCACCTCAAGGTGCCCAAGTCTGAGTAAATATAGCCCTCGCCATAGACATCAATTTCATATATAAACCCCCTGTAGATATTTTGAGCCATTTTTAATTGAAGGGTTTATATACTATCAAATAAGTTGATAGATAGAAACAAACTAAATAGATAGATAGATAGATAGATAGATAGATATATAGAAATATAGATAGATAGAAACAGACTAAAATATATAGATAGATAGAAACACATTAAGATATACAGATAGAGAGAAACAGATTAAGATATTAACAGACGACGATAGCTAGTGACTAAGATAAATATATAGATATATTAAAGCAAACAAAAATATAGATAGATTGAAACAGATTAAAATATTTAGATAGCTAGAAAAGCCAAAAATAGATACTATCGGCACATCTCTCCTTCCAACAAAAGTTGCCTCAAAACTTTTCTCTTTCTCTTTTCTTCATCGTCATTGCTACCCTTTCAGCAACAACACAACACTTTCAACGTTAAGGCATGCTACAGTTTTGAATGTACACCCATTGAAAGTTGTTTGGCAGTTGGCATTTGCCACCAAAGGTCATGTGACTTATCGTATCCATGTGCAGACAATCTGCAGGCACCGAATCGAGAAGATGCGTTACCCATCTCTCTCTTCACCATACAGCTCGAAAACCTAGACTTTGGTAATAGACCTTTTATAGCCAACTTCTTTGCCTGAAGCTACCTTCACCATCCTTGACTCAATCCTAACCCAACCTTCAGACTTTCCCACATAATACAAGATTCTCTTGCAAAAAAAAAAGCAAACTTTTGTCACAAACTCTTCCAGAATCTCCACTTGTCAACTACAGCAACAGCGAAAGTCCAAGTTCTACATACTTACATCCATCTTTGTCAAAGGATCGTCACACTTAAAAGAATTAATTTTTCTATCAACACTTAATCATTCTCTTACCATTAACTCATTGATGACAGACAACCTAGCATCTTTTAAACAGCTGATGCCACAGTATCAAGCGAACCTTACCTCTCATCCAAAGAAACAAGTTAGTTAAGAATCCACGAGTCCCTACACGTCATACATATATTTTCTGTATTTTTCCTTTGGTCTATACTACATTCTATGTTGACGAATATTTCTCTTGCAACTTATAAACTCCGTGATCCTATCCTGGTCGAACTCATGTCGGAGTTTCATAACCTACCATGTTATCTGTTTCTAAGTCTCCATTGATTCTTCTATTCTCCGGCTCCATGCCTCTTCAGGAACATTTGGCACCAGCCATTACAATTTGGCATGCAATAACATTCTACCACAACACGCTTCAGATTCATCAGACCTACTATCCAGAAACCAGGAACTCGACACTGCATTCTTCCTTCATCCTGTCCGTTTGTTATTAAATAAACTTATATTTGTTATGCCTTTCATACACCATTCATGTTTGTCCATTCTCTACCATTGCTAACCTTGCCAAGAACTGTTGATATCCTAAAAGATTATCAACTACACTTGTCTGGTGGTCTGACACAAGGCCATACAAAAGGAAACCACGCTAGGATTTTAAGCAGCCTAAAATAGATAGATGCATAAATAGAAACTGACTAGAACAGACAGAAGAAATAATTCCTGTATTATTGACATTCTTACATACAGTAATGCCTTGAGATACAGGCGTACCGACAAATGAGTTTTTGAGATGCAAGCTAGATAATCAAAATCCAAATCTAAAATGTTTTTCCATTTAATAGAAAATATATTCAATTTAAACACTGAGGAAGTATATAAAAATGATTCCAAAATGGCTCGATTAAACTTTTCTGTTATCCAGGGGTTGTTGTCAGACACAAAGGGAAATTTACCCTCACAAAACAGATGACCATTTCAATTTCAAATTGTGTATGTATGTATATTTGTATGTGCACATGTATATTTTAATTCAAGAACAGACCTAAAAATACTAAATCTATAAAAAAAAAAAATTCTATTTATTAGAGGTTAAGTTTTAAAAACTTCATTATCTGATAATTTTAAAGTTTAAAATATTTTGTCTTCAACTTTTATTGCTCAGTCCTGGGTAGCAGTTGTCCAGACTGAACAGGAGAAGTCATTATTTCAAACTCATTCAAATATTGTGTGTTTGCGTACACATTAAATGGCAGAAGCACATGTATGTCACTCATGCACTGCACATACACATTACATATGAGTAAGCTAAGTTACATATAGACGGTGTGTGACGGACAGAGAACAGCTCTTCCTTTTCTAATATAGATTATTATGCAGTTGGGCTTGGTAGGTACTAGTAGTCTATAATATTTGGATAGAAATTAGCCCACCAAATATTTCAACTGCCCTTATAAGGACTATGATTTTTAGAGAGGGAAGCAGGGGGTCTTATATGCCATCAAATATGATAAGAGTTAAAGACCAATTTTAAAAAATAAAAAATCCATAAAATGAAAAAGTCCAAACTAGACAAATAGTAAAAAAATGAGTTTATTGAATATAACTAAATAAAACGTTAATTTCGTTTTGGTTTTACAGTGTCATATTTTCTTTTACTGCTGTACCAAAGCATGTAAGGAATTCCCAAAGATGGCAGAGTCATGATGGCAAACACCAACCAGTCAAGCTGAAAATAAAGGAGCAAATCAATGAATTAAAGAAACTGCATGACAAAAAAAAAAATGAGGTCCATATTAAAAAATGAAAAAGAAAATCTGGTATGGAACATCATATATAGAAAATTCCGCCTGTATAAAATATAAGAAATCCCCTGCAACTACCCATATGGAACACTATTTCTTTTTTGCAGCCATTTTCAAGAGATGTATCTTTCTTCATGAATTGCAGGCATGAAAAAGGCCTTAATATGGATCAGCCAAATCAACAATAATTAGTTCAGTACTCCACACAACCCTTAAAAGAAACAACCCTTCTCAAAATGACTGAAGGCATGGTTAATGAGATCTTCCCAAACTAGTTTGATTTTCTACTCTTTTATTGATTGAATCATTTTCTATGGCTTGTCAACCCTTTGCAGGTTATTTAAAGCGAGAAAGTATCTTTAGATTGTATAATTATTTTTTTAGAATAATAATGATTTAGTGATACAAGTCTTACTAATAACCCATAGGTGGGTGGTGGGAGAAGAGTTATATAAATTTTTATTTTTTTTATATATCTAGGAATTTTATTTAAGTATAAAAGATTATACAAATACAAAAGCTATCATTTACAAAAGAACACATTAAATTAGTTGCTCACCATAACAAGACTGACCACAATTTCAATTACAAAAATGCTATTCTTATTAAAAGAGAAAACAATTTACTAAGGCAAAAATGTTTAGAAATGGCTTTAATCACGAGATCATCCACTGTAAATTTGCATCATGGTTCTTACGTTTCATCTCTTTTGGCAGATCTTCTGTTATCACAATGTGGAATATTTAATAATGAATGTGATGGAAACAAACAAAAAGAAAAAAAAACATCTACATGAAAACAGTATGATTATAGAGCCAAAAAAAAGCATTAAAAAAAAGATGGATTTCCCAAGGGTATCTGCACATAAGTGAAAATAGCAAAATAGACTGTAATTCAAACTCAGCTCTTCAATTTCTTATTCTGGTCCTTTATTCATTACACTATGCCAGAAGTGTGTGTGTGTGTGTGTGTGTATATATATATATATATATATATATATATATATATATGACACATTTGTCAGAGGAGAGGCATATTCAACAAAAAAATAAATAAAATAAAAAAACAATTTGATTTTTTTATATCATATCCAAGTATTTTACAAAAAAAAAAAAAAAAAAATAAAAACTAAATAAAAATTCTCAAGCTCAATTTAAGTTTATAGTTCGTAACCATGCAATGAGATGAGGTAACATTAACTGTAGATTTGTTTGTAGAATATCATTACATTATTGTTACATAATCAGTGAAATCATTAAGGTTTTTTTGTCAAAAGCATTTTATTTTTGAAATGGAATAAGATCATTCTAAATTTCAGAATTTTACTATTGTCCATCAAAATGACTGGAAGAAAACAATCTAAAAACAACAATGAAAAAGAGAGTAACAAAGCAGAAATGAAATAGCTCCAGTTTATTTGACTTAAGAAACTTAGCATTGCAGTTAAAGTTTTCTAAAACGCTAACTAAGGAGAAAATAAAAAATACCTAGCAACAAACAGAATATAGCATCAAAATTTATATTTTTATTTGTTATGTAACTAAAGGCATAATTGTCAGCAATGTTCCCATAAAACTTGATATTTTCTGTAATAAATTCTTTATAAATATTATTATTATTTTACTTAAGTATAAGGTAATCCTACATTTACAATTCCTTACAGATAACCATGAAAAGAAATGTTGATCAAAACTGCCTAAAACCTTCATGTATTGCCATAAAATGTTGAATTTGCCCCTCCTCTGCCAAACACAACTTGTAAACTGAGTATGACCTTTACCAACATGTCCAGCGCTTTACTACCCCCCAACACTGCATTCATCAGTTGTGTGAATGACAATGTCTCATAAAGCCAGTCATCAATCTGCATTTCCTGTCACATATATGGCATATCAAATCATCTCTAGGTGATAAGAGACTTTGATCATCATCACTTCCAATGTGCCTTTTCATATGCCTTGTCAGGCCCGACTTACACTTGCACACCCTAGTGCTGGTCAGGCATTCAAAGCATGCCATCACGTAATAGTGATATACAATAGACTGTTGGTGTAACCTCTGGTGACTGAGCAGACCCACCCTGGACAGACATATCCAATTGTATTGAGCACATGTCCAGGTTGGCACCTCAAAACAATTCAGGAAACCCCTCTCTTCAGTGTACCTTAATAGTTCAACTTGCAGGTCATTACTACTATAGTAAGTTAAATTTTTACTGGATGCCCTATGTTTGTAATTTTGTGCTACACAAAAAAATTTTATATTATTTATTCTCACCCCCCCACACACAGACAAAAATGAAGTGTATTTTCAAAGAAACTTAATACAAAGATAAAATAGATAGGAAAAAATATATTTTTTAATATTCAAAATGTTAAAGCAGAAAATAGTCATCCATTGAACTTACCACATGTGGGGAGAATCTCCGCTCAAAATCTTTCTGGTTAATAATACCACTTTTTCCTGGAGCACTAGTGTAGCCAACCTGTAACAATAAATAAGTAAAAGTTTTAGGATAGTGAAGCTGCACATCTTTCAGTTGTATATCAAAATACACTAATGAAAATTATTCTTCCCACAATCCTCTGTAGTCATGATGAAAACATTCAATTTTATAGCGAAGGAGAACTGAAGTAAAGATCTTCAACTATTCTATGGATATCTGATAAAGAGCTGAAAATCACAAACTTAAAGTCCTACCCACTTCAAATAGAAGAAATGAAATGCAGAATTAAAAATGCCAGGTAAGGATCAATAACATTACTGACCCTTCTTTAAATCTTGTTGATTATCTCGAGATATATAGCCAGAGCATCACACTAGATATGGCATTATTCAGTATAGGGACCTGTAGAGAAATCTTGGTATATCACTCAATGAATTATGCATATTCTGAGTCTTTCATTATTAAGGTATTCCAAAAGTAATGTATTTCATGTATACTAAGGCACATTTTATTTCTGAAAATTGCCCTCAAAAATCACCCTGTCTCTTAGCACTGAAAGGTCAAGCCGTAGAGAAGAGTTTACCAACCCTAACGAACCCCAGACACATAATATAAGCTTGCAGTTATCATTCATATGTAATAAATACTATATATACCATTAGTATCATACCATAAACATTGTTTATTTGAGTAATGATGATAATTAGAAGGTAGCTTCCTACTGGTACTGTCACAGTCTTTCATTCATCTAGGTATACTGTATGGTATTTTCATAAACCCCAACGCATCCACATAATGCAGACTGACAGTTAGGTTTCATATGTACACGAATAACACCAGCCTTATTCTGTATGCTATTGAAACAAACCAGTTAGCTCAACAAGCCTACCATTGATTCCAAATGTACAGTCAATTCCAAGTACCTACTATCCACCATGTTTATGGTAATAATGATTTACCAATGTCACCTGCAGGCAAAGAGATAAAAGGTATACTAATTTGTTCCAACTACCAAAAATAAAAACAGCTGACACTGTCTCTGTACATTTATTGTATTCTGTTTTTGTTATGATGTTGATTTGGGGTTAGTAGAGACAAACGCCAAATAACACGTAACAATAAAAAAGGTTTTAAGAGGTTGGTAAATAGGTACAGAAATCGCCTGAGTAGTCAATTACTAGCTCAGCTAAGAACTTTTCTGTCTCTGACTGTCTTTTGACATGCCACTATTTAACGTCTTTGCTCGCAGACAAGTTCATCTTCAAGAGGGGTGGTAGGTTTCCGACACAACAGTTTTACTAAATTAGGTAATGTTAATTACTATAATACAAAATAGATGGTCAATAATACATTCATAGTCATAGCATGGTAGTGACAATGCAAAAGCAACACACCATTTGTGTTCTTGAATGCAGCCCAGAAATCATCTGAGTTGGATATAAACACACTGTGTGTTGAGACGCCTTGTGGAATTGTTTCTGATGTGAATAGGTATAACATTGTGCTAAATTATTGAAAATCTAATAAATAATAACCACAAATATTTAATAACTAGAAATACCCATGAAAATTTCAGTTTTCCTATTTTAAATTTCTGATGAATCTTAATGAATGAATAAGCTTATGGTGAGTTCTACAATGATGAAATATTCATAGAAATTCCCCTATTCCATCATTAAATATTTGTGCTTAACAAAATTTTGCAAGAACAATTATAAATAGGAATGCTGGTCATTATTTTAAGAAGTAAGGGGATACAAATAAAAAGATTTGAAACTGACAACTTTTTCCATTTCACTGAAACAGATGTTAAATACTTCTATCTTCCATTTTCTGAAACCATTTTCAGTCTTTGCACACAATCAAAATGGAATAGTCCATTAATTATGAGATATTGGCAGAGAGTAATGGCCGTGCTAAGAGTGGGGAGGAGGGATAATCAGAATTATATGATAGGTCCAAACTGTGATAATTTGTTGTGACAGAAAGGAAAATGACACAGTAATATGGTACATTATGCCACTTGAAAAAACAATTTAGCAGTCTTTGATTTATTCATTTGATTAAAAAAATGTTTTGCAAAGCAAATATAAACTGCCAAAACAGTCACATGCAAATGCAGGCCTGTCTAAACCAATATATCTTATTTGATTCAAATTAGATGCAAATCTTCACTTACCAATCTTTCTGGGGCATCTTCTCTTGGCAGATAAGTCAGTTCCGCAGCAGTGAAGTTTACAAAGCCATATCTGAGTGGCTTCATCACAATGGCATGTGACACATTAGTCTTTCTGAGAAAAACACAATTAAGGATACAAACAATTTACAAATGAAAGGAGGGGACTTTCCAACAAAATTTATTGCTTCTTAAAAACGAAGAAAACACTACGAAAAGCAAAAAGAGAAGGATAAAAATTCTAGCCATCCCTGGCAATTTAGGTAGCCATGTTTTTGTCACCAGTGCTAAATAGTACAATTAAAAAAGTTACAATTTTGAATGCTGACTTTCAAAGTAAATGCTCCTCAATTAAATGACTAGTTAACAGATACAATCCTCCTAATCCCTAATATTTGAGAGTATAAACTAAACTTTATTAATTTTTTTGTTCATATTTCTTTCATCTCACTTCTTATCCAAAATACCACATTACCATTCCATGACCATTAGTAATCAGCAGGGATTGGAAATAATAATAAAGAAAAAAAAAACAAACTTAGTCTTTATTTGTCATCCATACTGACTGATTATTGCAGAATGACAATTGGCAGGTTTGGTTTGGGGTTTTTTTTTTACCATTTCACCTCAAGCAAGGCAATAAAGACACAGTTGGTTACTAAGTGCAAAAAAATATGAAAAAAAAAAAAACATTATTAGGGAGAGAAAACAATAAAAATATCAGGAATTAAGATGACAATAGATAACAATTGACATTGCATTTAAATTTTTGAAGATCAAAGTTGACTAGAAATCAAGGGTCTGGAAGAAAGTTCCACAAGCAAGAAGTATGAGAAAAGAAACTGCTAGCATAGAGTTTATGGTTACATTGAACTATTTCAACTGTAAAATGACAAGACCTAGCAGCCAATCTAGTATTTTGTTTAAATTCATAAAGCCTAGGTACCATAGCAGAGAGTTCATCTGAGCAATTACCATGAAAGTATTTATAGAAAAAGCATAGGGAAGCTATATTACTATATAGCAGGTTGGAATAATAATTGACAATGCTTCATCTAAGAAATTTAAATCCTTGTAATACTGCTAGTAATTAATGATATTTAAGTAGATGAGAAATAAAGAATAAGCCTGCAATAAAAACTAAAAAAAAAAATAAGATGACAGAAATACCAGTCAAAAATTAATACAGTGTAACCCGGATATAAGAGAGTTGTCGGGACCGGAGAAGAAGTCTCTTATATCTGGGTTTGGTTCTATTTTATATACATTAACACAGGCTCTAATTTGGGACCAGAGAAAATCTCTCTTATATCCGGGTCTCTCTTATATCAGGGTTACACTGTAGTAATTGATAATGCTTCACAACTAACAAATTTGAATCTTTTTACCTTAAGTCTAGCAAGTTAATAACAAGGGAGGCAACTATTTCTGATTTGAATGCATTTAGAGACGAAAAGACTTTTTGTTGATTTTATTCTTACTTATTTCAGACTTTACCGTGTTTACAAGTCAAATCAACCAGGCATCTTAAAATATTAATCTTGCTTTCCTCTTGCCATAAAAGCAAAGTCAGCCTTAAAATAAAATAGCAAAATTCTAGCATGACCTAGAGAAGAGAACAGATTCAAAATAAGCTGATAACAATTTATCTATCATATGAAAGGAGATTTGATACTGGTGAAACTATAAAGGCCATTTTTGAGAAATTGAAAAAAAAAAAAAAAAAAGAAAGAAATAAAAAGGTAGAACAAACACAAAGGATACGGTGCAATTCTGTCCCACTGAACATCCAAGAAACCTTGCACAACTGTGAAGTCAGTTTCAGGGAAGCCCTCTTCCTTCAATTTAACATCAGTTGCAGCACTGAAATACAAAAAAAGATTTGAATGATTATAACTGTTTACAGGAATATAAATCAGTATAAACAAAACACAAAGAATTAAAAAGGATTCTATTGGTACAGTGAGGATTACAAGGTTTCCATTTAGTATAAATCTTCATTTAGAATGGTTTGGAAATTCTGAACAGAAAATTTGATATCATGAGTTTTACAAACATGACTTATGAAGTGATTTCCTTCATCAGTCCAGCAGTAGTCATTTTATCCTGCATACAGAGAACCACTCTACCCTTATTGCTTGAGTATTTATATAGTCTATACCTTATCTATGCTAATTAGGCAGTCATTTACATATCACTAACAATGTTAAAAGACTACAACTTACAAGAAATAAAATTCATAAATAATGAATATACAAATTTAATGAACATGGCAAGTTTTTAACAAGAATGGTTGACTACACTTCTTCTAAAATATTAATGTTATTAATGCTCTTAAGAAAGGCATATTCCTTGAAAATCCCATCCATATAAGAATTCATTAAAAGAAAAAATCATGATAGAGGTAAAATTGGGGAAAAGGTATTTAATTGTTTAAAAGACTTAAATCTTTACAGGGCTTGAGGCTAACTAATTGATTTGTAATGAAAATACATTCAAATTTTAAGAGAAAAAAAAAACAAACACACTAAAAGGTTGTGTTCTTTCTGCCTTAAGCATCAGATGTGTAAAGATTTACAGCTAAAATAAATTAACACCAGTAAAAATAAATTAATAAAAAGGATTCCAAACATTGATCATTTATTAACTGTTTTTCTACCTGTCAAATGCATGTTTTGAAATTGGCCTGGTGTTATTTCTAAACACAATTTTGCTTTTGAGCTCAATGCATTACTAACTTTTCATTTACTTCACACCATTAATATGATCTTTCCTGCTCTAAAATGACAGTACATAATAACACAAAAACTAATCAAATTATTGGCATTAAATACTTTATACAAATTAAGTTTTATTTTTCTAGTCACAGAAATCATTATACTACTTTTCATATGAAGTCAAGAAATATACAAGAAAATAAGATTTTATGACCTTAGACAATGTTAAATTCAAGTTATTCATATATATGCATGTGTGTGTGAAAGAAAGAAATTAATTAAGTATCCTCAACAAACCTTTGCAGGATTAACATCTGTGAGCAAAAATCCATTTAATGAAATATATAACTAAATTTATCTTTTATAATTTTCTACCATTAAAATAAAAAATTGTTAATATTTTAGTATAAAAATTTTCACCCATTTTATAGAATTGGAGATATTTGGGTTCGAAAAATGATTTACAGTTTCTATATAAAAAAAAAAAAAAAAAAAAAAAACAAGGGGACTAAAGTTTGAATATCTGATAAAAGTGTATTTTTAAAATTTATGTAAATTTAACTAATTATTGGAATTCAAACAATCTTTACTTTATTGCATCAAGGCAACTTTTTCTTTCATGTAAATACCCACTTCTTATGAAATCTTAGTAAAATACCAGTTTTTCATATTTAATAGCAGAGTAGACTGGGTTCTCTGGCTTTTTTAGCAACCAGTATAGAAGGAAAACAACCATTAGCACAGTGTATTATTATCAATTCTTTTTTACTGCATTTTTTCAAAGCCTCTCAATTGAAGTATCCTTATTGTTAACTTCAAAGTTGTTTTCTGTTGCCATAGCAGGATATGACAACACAACTATGAAATTCAAACACACTATTGTTCAGGGATCAGAATCACCTTCAGTGACAGGATAAACATTTTTTTTTTTTTGTTTTTTTTACAACAAATGAAGTAATATACAGAGTGATAAAGGTTAATTCAACCCTGACAAGTTCTGTTTGGAGAATTTATGGCACACTGTGCATCATTTCTCTTATCAGTTCTTCGGAAAAGTGTGGCCGAGTCAACACAGGCCTTAACCAATTAATGGAATGTTTACTATATTATATACATGCACAAAATATTTTATATGAAAATTGTTCATTTAAAAGCAGTGTTTTCTTTTCAAGTACAGTGTAACCCGGATACAAGAGAGATTTTCTCTGGTCCCAAATTAGAGCCTGTGTTAATGTATATAAAATAGAACAAACCCGAATATAAGAGACTTCTTCTCCAGTCCCGACAACTCTCTTATATCCGGGTTACACTGTATAGCATATTCAGTGTCTTAGCCAATCAAAGTTCTATGAATTGATTGAAGTAACATCATTTTATTTCATGACACCGAACTAAATGAAGATGATACATGGAAACTGAATGACATTACACAAGACAAAGGAGGAGATCAACAGTGAGAAGCTGAAATAAGGAGAGAGAGCAGACCAGAAGGGAAGGGAGATGTTTTGCAGTAATTCTACTGGACCATCCAAAGATTTCAGACAAAAAAAAAAATGCCAGCAAACTTGAACTTTTGTGCCTCACCCCAAAAAGTGTCAAAAAGACAATTTTTCCATTGACATTACTATTATTTTGTACTACCTTCACTCCCTCGAGAAAGTTTATTTACAAGATTAAATAAATGTGAACAATGTGATATTATTTACATTTTATAAAAATGGTATTTATCATTTAATAAAGAAATAAATGTGAAAATAAATCTTTATTTAAAAATCTTTTTAAAATTATCAAAATAGGTAAACCATCTACAATGCAATATTTATTATTTACTATTTTATAGATAACAATGAAAACAGTTATTTTATTCATAATCTTATAAAAAATATCAATGAATTACTGCACAAAAGGAATTTTATAAACTTCTGAATAAAAACAAAAATATTTTCCTATTTACTTCTTTGTAAATTGATAAATGATAAACATAGCATTGTATTAGTTGGTTTGCATTTTTAGAATGTTGTAAATAAATTTTATATTTACAACATTCTAATATTGGTATAAATTAAAATTCTAATCATCACTTTTTAAAACAAACATTACCAAGGGAGTGAAAATAGTTTAAATAATAGTGGTGTCAAGGAAAAAATATCCTTTTAACATACAATTTTATTGCAAGCACAAAAGTTAAAGATTGCCAAAAGGTCTAACTTCCAAGTAAGTTACATAAAAAATCTTTTTCAAGCAAACAAGGAAGAGAAGGCTTTTTTATCTGCTTACTTACCTTTCTCCTACATTGTAGATTTTGTATTCAATGATGATATCCTTGCCTTCCACCAAATATTGGTTCATGACATTTTTGGTAGATAGCAAGCGAGCAGTCTTCTCTGTCTCCTCACCCGCTGCAGACACCCAACCCGAGTGGAAGCAGAAGAGCCCAATTAAAACTGACACTAATAAACAATTCATTGTCTGGAAAAAAAAAAAAAAAATGAGTATATAAAAGTTTCCAGTAGATTTTGGACAAACTCATATTTTCATAGAAATTGAAGTGCCAAAAAATTAGAGACAACAGTACACTTCATGTTTGCAGCCTTGTTACATATAAAAATGGCCTGTCAGATAATGTAGGTGTGATATAATAGGTAAAAGTGTAATATAATATATATGATAATTTTGGGACACAGACAGGATTTAACATTGATCATGGAACGACTGTTAAGACCAGAAAGATAATATCTTGAAGGTGGCAAGTATTCTAGTCTTCTTTTCTTTTTCAAGAATATACAAGGAATACATGAAATCCGGACAGATACCAGCAGCACACAAAAACTGCAGGCACCCAGAGATTATACAAAAAACAGGCCGATCAGTAAGTAAAGATTGTAATCACTCAACAATTCACAAATGAAAAGTAGTGCATCAATTTGTATCTCAATCCAATTTTGGTGCTACTCAACTCTACCATGTACATTGCATTCCACATAGTTTTGTAGCAATTGTCTAACAAAGGAATCACTACTAAAATCACAGCATTGGTTACTGTGCCTTACCTGTGCCAAAAACCACTACCATTAGATTGTAGCTAAATGACTCATATTTCAAACTTTTTGGCCAGATGGCTGTGTTCATATGTGAAGGAGACAGTATGAGTTCATATGTGAAGGAGACAGTATGAGTTCATATTTGAAGGAGACAGTATGAGTTCATATGTGAAGGAGACAGTATGAGTTCATATGTGAAGGAGACAGTATGAGTTCATATGTGAAGGAGACAGTATGAGTTCATATGTGAAGGAGACAGTATGAGTTCATATGTGAAGGAGAGTTCATATGTGAAGGAGACAGTATGAGTTCATATGTGAAGGAGACAGTATGAGTTCATATGTGAAGGAGACAGTATGAGTTCATATGTGAAGGAGACAGTATGAGTTCATATGTGAAGGAGACAGTATGAGTTCATATGTGAAGGAGACAGTATGAGTTCATATGTGAAGGAGACAGTATGAGGCTATGGATGCAGACTGTCAGCAGGAGTGTTGTGCAAAGTGGTGGTGGTGGTGGTAGCTCTGTAAAGGTGGGAGGTGTGTGTGTGTACACAGAGACCTCTATTGAAAAAGGAAGCGTATCTTGACAGGTGTGACAAATCTTCTTTGTGACCATTATGACCATTCTTTATGCCTATCATGCTTCCTGACATGAAATTAGTTTCACAAAAACTTCCTGGTTCTCAGCTGTCTCCTCCACCCATCAGGACTAACCTCCATTAAGCATGTATGAGACATGCTGAAGATCTAAATTCCTTCAGCCACACCTAACAAACAACTCAATTTATGGACAACTTTGCAACATACCTGGATATATATACCAATGCAACAACTTTAGCACCTGTGTCACACTGTTTAGCAGCAAAGTCAAGAACTAAACACTTTTAAGGAACTGTTTCGGTAGCATTAGAGAAGTAAACCCCAATAAAAATAAATAAAAAAAACCTTTGGAATGCAAGCGGGTGTTAAAAGATGGTGGTGCACATGACAGATTGTTGTTTCAGATCACATCTTACATCTGCTTGGCAAAGAAACATTGATATCAATGGTAAAGAGATATTGTTTCCAAAAATGAGAAACTGCAACCTTTAGTGACTGCTAATTATACCAAGTCAATTGGAATGCAACTGAAAAACATTATGGTTACTGAATCTAAGCATAATGTTCATTTGAGGATATTTCAAGGTGAACTGATTATTTGGTAACTGTCTCTAATGTTTTTGCCCCTCCAGTTTATTCTATCTCATCGACCTCGGTCAAGATCATAAAGTTATCATGAACTCCATGATCTCTTTGTTGGCTATATAATGTGTAGCTATCTTTCTCCTAGGCTGGTTGCCAACCATGGTTAGAGAGCACTGGCTACCCTGCTATTTAACACATAGCCAGTGGGGGTAGGGGGCGGGTGAGAAAAGATGAACTTTCCTCTATGTTTTTTTTTTATTATTATTAACACTATTTTGTTTTGTTTCTTGCATATAAAAATTTTGTACATTGTAAATACACATAATGTTATGCAATTAAAATTTGTTATTTGTTATGCCCCACAGACAAAATTGTACATCTGGAGACCAGTTAGGACTTCATTGAAACTTTGAAGTATCAGGGTGACTGTGTAAAGTTTATTAGGGTATGTTTGGGTCAGTGCTTGTGGCTAGATATAAGACAGATCAAAACCAGCCTTCCCCATTCCCACTTCTGGCCTTGTACCACATTTTAAATAGAAATGAATATCACTTTCCTCTATTGTATCTAGAATTTATGAACTTGAGTGCAGTACTAGAGTGATGACAAGGTCTCATCATTTTACACTTGAAATCGCTAGATATAATTCTTCCATCACACTTCTCGCTTGTGGAACTCTCTTCCGACTTCTTGCCTCCAAGTCAACTTTCATTTTCAAAAACAACGCCAATCGCTCTTTTGTTTTAATTCCTGTTCTTTTATTGCTCTCTCTCTCTCTCTCTCTCTCGTTAATACATTTTTCTCATATTCGCTACACTCGGTGACACCCTTGCCTCTTAGTAGCTTTATTGCCTTGCTCGGGGTGAAATGATAAATAAAAAAAAAAAAATAGTGCGTAGAGCTGTAGTCATTTTTTTAATTCTCAAAAGTGCCGCGCTATTACGACCAGGCACCAATAACATAAAATTTGAAAACCATCTCCATAAATGTCGAACAGCTACATCCGGATCGTTCATAAGTCGCTTAATTTTAGTTCGTCAAAGGCTGCTGTAGGGAATATAACCCAGTATGAATCACGTTGATAATAAAACTGTACTTTCGTCGCAACTTACCATGGATTAAATCAGAGGAAGGAAATGTAATGTTTGCTATGTCTTCTAAAAAAAAATTTGATTTACACTTTTCTTTTTGAAACTAGATGTTTTTTGGGGGTTTTTTTTAATTACGGTTCTGTACACCGAAAGATTCAAGTTAATTTTTTTTTTAATTAACAAAACACTGTGTAAATCCGAAATCGATAGCAATTTTTATTTTATTTTAATCTCAGAGAATGTTTCTACACAACATAATGATTTAATGATCATCAAACCTACAGGAAAGTTCGGATTCCCCATGAAAAGTACAATTTTTTTTTAAATAATCCGTTCCAACACAATGAAACATCAATTTCAAGTTTTCACAGTAATGAAAAAATTCTCATTCTTTTCTAATCAATACAAACAATAGTTAGCATCAAACCTGGAAAATGTTTTTGTTGTTTGAATTCGTAACTAAATTAAATTATTTTAACAACAGACACTCACTCGAAAAAGGGTTGTTGACAAAAAAAAAAATGAGTAAATAACAATTTTAAAAAGAATAAATTAAATATCTTCATATGGCAACGTTACAAATAAAAGGCGTGTGGGTGATTTACATGTGATTGACTTACATGTCTAGAGTATAAATTAAACGTAAAAATCGATTTCTAGCGACAAAGAACAAAAATCTAAAACATATTGTAGTAATGTTTAATTCTCGTAATAGAGATAAAAAAATAGACCAAAAGATCCACATCTGTAAAAAACAAACACATAAACATCCCAACTTTACGAATGCCACGTAAGCACTGAACGTTGACAACAAGGAATAATGTAGGGCCCTAAATTCAGTAATAACGTAAATAAGCAAATGTAATGAGTTTCTTTACGAAATGGTAGTACAGCTTGACGATTTGTAATCATTTATAGAATAAAAATAGACTAATATTTGATTTAAATTATTCTTTGGAACAAACCGGCAAAATAGGAGTAACTTACCTTTTACCTGCACCGTCTCTAAGTGGCCGCAGCAAGGGATTCTGGGTAATTTTTTAGGTTCCCTTTACTGCGGGATAACTTCCTCTTATTTTTTTAATCCAATTTGTTAATTATTTCATATATCAACACTTAAAAAATTGGTTTTCTTTCAAATTTAATTTTCTTTATTTATATATAATATTTTTTATTTAAAAAATGTTTTTTCTAATTTTCTAAATTGCAAGTTTTTTCGACTTCGAGAATAAGCATAATATGGTACAAGGCCAAATAAGAGTAGAAGTCCCCGTTTGGTTTGGGTGTTTTTGTTTAGCTGCATATCAACCTCTACGTAATGCTGAAATCAAAATATATTGAACACAATTTTATGGTTTCAACTAAATCTATTTGGAACGTAATTGTATGCCTTCAACTACAAGATGTATTGGTCTTTTTATGTATTGTTGGTAATTTTAGTATGTAAATATATATTGCTGGTATTTTTTTTCTAGTATTTTGTTTTTGTTTGGGTGTTCACTATTTGCCCATAGCTGGGACCCTAACAGGTACTACCACCCCAGGTCAGGTGGACCTGGGAACAACAGCAATTAAAAGGTGGTGCCTGCTCCACAAATTTTCCAATCTCCCATTCAGAGGCATTACTGTCAGATGTAGTTTATCGTCATACCCAGAACTAGTCCCCATTTGAATTCAGCATAAGTCCTCTAACAAAATTTGGTAGAAAAGAAAATCAACAATCTCAAAGTAGATTAAGTCATCATTTATTTACAAAACTTAAGAATTTAAATAGTTTATGTTAATATAGTTTCTCAAAATAATAATACAAGCAAAACAAAAACATGATAATAAAATGAAGTAAGCTTCATCATTAGAATATTGGACTTAATTAAGTCCAAAGAAAAACAAACAAGACCAATAAATATATGTAAACAAATATATGTATTAACAATAAGTACAAGTTACAAGCACATGGACAGTTACATTGAGTGTGTGTGGTGAATATTATTATGTGTGTGTGTTGTGGTGAGTGTTCATATGTACGTGTATTGTTCTTAGCGTGTTCCCAGAATTTGGGAAACGCTGTATCTGTGAGAGCTCACATCTGTAAGGTGGTATAAGGCCAAAGGCCTGAGGAAAAAAGAGATCGAGATGAAGAGTCAGTCAGTATTTGTAGCCAGGGAAGAGAGACCCCTGGTGAAAAGTTAAGGAGCTGAGGAGGAGCTAACTCGAACATAGGGTACCAGTTTGTAGCAGTGATGGCCAGTTTGTTGAAAAAGGGATATTTACTTGTGCAGGCTGCATATTTCCTTGTGCAGGGTGGATATATCTGGGGCACCTGGGCTAATAGAATTTGGGAACCTCTTCGTTACGTATGTTCACCCCCAGTGTCTATAAAAAAAAATCTAAAAATTAATTCTGAGAATAAATAAATCCCTTCTGTTCTTATTGTGGAACGAAGACGGAAATAAGCACCAACACAATCAAACACCAAATAACAAAAAATGGTTGGAGGATTGCACATTCTACCGGTTAATAAATTCTTTGAAAATAAATATTTAACATTTTTCAACCAACAGGCAACAGGTCACATTCACACTGACAATAAAAAAAACATGCTTCATGATCTCTTTGAAGGGTATTTAAGCAAAGTTTCTCAGCAGACAAGCCAGTAAGGAGAGACAGATGACAACAGACAGCAATACATCACATCTCTCAGCTTAAAAGAAATTTCCTTATTCATTCAGCTGTCTTCTTCACCAAGCTATGTGACACTTACACTTTCCTCCTGACTTTCTCCCTTGCCTCTTCTTTCTCATACAAACACATGAAAACATTATATTTCTTGTTGGGATCCATCAACACTGGTTTTAGTTGTTATCTGAGTGTTGGAATTCCAAACATTTAACAACAACAACAACAATACATCTTTTAAATGAACCATAAATAATGGTTATTTTCTGGAGGAATGTCAGTTGAAATAAGATTTATATATTCTTTTCAGAAATATAGTCAGTGGCTGTGTGAGTGAGTGTGTTTGTATGTGCATGTAGATCAAAGTGGCCTCTCAAATTGGTTTGAACCTTGAGAAGAAGTATACTTCTATTATTATATCTGTAAGCAAGATTCAAAATCTAATTTCACAGGGGTATGAACTTTTTGAAAACAAAGTTTTCATTAGTTAGAAAATAATTTCACACTTGCTTGTCAAAATATTTTTCTCAAATTTGTAGGAGTGGTGAAAAGAGCTATTATTGTTATTTTCTAAATGGCCCAAAATTAAAACATGGTAGATTTACAACTATTTCACCGGCATTGGATATCTCATATATATGTTTATGTGATAGGTTGTTGTGAAGATATTACTGTGGTTGCAGAGGATTTTTTTAACAGGAGATACTGTCATGGTAGGTTTTTTATCTTGCTTGAATTAATCTCTCTCTGTATAGTGCAAGTGCCCAATTGAGAAAGGCTTTCTTGATCATGGTAAGAGTATATGAAGGTGACATGTGTGCTTGTTATGGGTACTCCAAAAGTGGCTTTTGGTCCATTCTTATATAGGCAGGAGATAGACTCAAAACAAAAGCCAAAATTTAATATCTTTTGTTGTGTACCCATTGGTTGGGAATTGTCATGAGAGTGACACATAGTCAGCTTTTACATGCTGTGGGTTACATCCATTTGGCGTTGCCAAGCTGCTGTTAGAGGGTGCTGTTAAGCAGCTATAAAAACAAGACCCTTCCTTTTCTCTTTTCTCTCTTTTCCTTCTAGCATGTGGTAGAAGTGACACAAACACAGGACCTTTTTTCAGGCATGGGGATACCTTTCCCCTTAGTGACTGAACTTTTTCACACACACACACTGACACACACATACACACACACACATGTATCTTGTATCAACCATACAATTCTTAACTGTAATGTCTTTTTTTTTAGGCATACTAGTATACTTTCTCTCCTTTGCTACTCGGTTATATAAAAACACATGAAAATATCACCTTGTCAAAATTCATTCCATTTCCATTCACCTCTATTAACAAAGATGATCCGTCATTTACATGTGTAAGTTTTGTTTGCTACTGCTTTTATTTTATAATGGAATGGGGCTTTAGGGTTAAAATGAACAGTTGATTTACCGATGCCAAGAAGATTAATGTAGGGAGATAATGACAAGAAAACACACAGGTAATTTTAACAAAACAAGATAAGGAATTTATTCATGAATTTATGTGATTGAAAAAGTAGCTCATTTCAGGAAAATAAATCAGAATTCTTAAAGTCTATAGTTTTAACATATTGTCATGAAGGGGAAATGTTCATACAACAGATTAAATGATCTGACACAAAATAATATTAAAAATGTTTAAGATGAAGGTAAGAGAATCTGTTGCTCACTGAAGGGATATATAGTTTACATACATTCAAAAGTAGATTAAAAGAGATAGTTGTAAATACTTAGCTTTTTGGGGGATTGTTGAGAGAAACTGTTTAGAGGCTGATGATATAATTGGCAAATAATTTTACTTTGACGAGAACTTGATTAATTTAATTTTTCTCTTCATTTTATATCAAAAGGCATTTCCCATAGGCGCGCTACTTTCTTTCCTACTTCTTCTTGGCTGACCAGCTAATTTCTATGAAAGCAAGGTTTTCAATGATCACAAATTTCTTTCCTTCTTCTTTTTCAGTCTTCCAGATTTGAAGTGAGTGGGCAAAGGGAGTTATTATTATTTTGCACTGACTACAAGTTAAACTAGCAGCAGTACCACAATAGTGTCTATTTTTAGACTTGACAACAAAAATAATAAACACTGTTTATTAGATTATTTATTTGAATGATTGGCAAAACATCATCTAATTGCCAATTGATTCAAACTTTATATAATAAAATATAATAAGGATTTCCTTATAGTTAGTTCACATATTTTAATAATTTAGTAAGTGTTCATAAGTTTATGAATAAAGAATTGTTTTCATATTTCTTTCTTTATAAATTGGTAAATGATAAATATTGCATTACATTAGTTTTTAGAATGTTGTAAATAGAAAATTATTCTTGTAAATAAATACTCTAATAAATAAATAGTGTTTAATATTTTTGTTGCAAATCCTTTAGAACCAAAAATTTATAAATTCACTTTTATCATATGTTTAGGTTTTATTCCAATTTTGATCATTGCTCTTTAAAACAATAAACATTGCCGAAGAGTGAAGGTAATTAAAAAAGTGATGTTATTATGGTCCAGAATGATATTTCCTCATTCTAAAAATAACCTTGCCATCAGTGATGATAGAAAAGAAGGATATTTCCTCTTAATCCTCATCATTATAAAAACGACCCTTCCAGCACAAGAGAGTCAGTAGAGTAAACTAGGGTACTTGTAGCAGTAGTCAAGTAGCAGTACAGAAACACATATCTAGCCAGTGCTCCATGAAGATCAAACACAGACAATTTCCAAACACCATCCTCACAAATGAAATTCTCAGAACCAAACCAAGTAACCACTGACTTTTAAACAAAAGAGACACAAAAAGAAAATACAAATTATTGCTATTTATGTCAAGTTTTTATTGCTTATATTATTTTTGTACATTTTTATTCATTTCATTTTCAATATAAAAAAAGAGAAAAGGATTACTCCTACACTACAAATAGCAATAGGGTAATTACTTTGACAACACTCAAAAAATATCAAGTCAGGATTACTACTACATCAACCTTAACTTAACTACCTTGTTACAGTGTCATGGGAAAAAAACTGGCACTACATCTTATTGTGGACACAAATTCCATATTTACAAATGAATCTAATACATGCTGCTCAATGAAAGAACTTTCAATTTACATAATAAGTCACTTATAAACACTACAAACTTATAAACTCTACACGCTTATAAATTCTATATGAAACAAATACAAACTTTTTACATTACCACACAAAGACTTTTTTCCTTTCCTTGTAATCTCTCTTAAATTGTTATGTAAAATGTTGTGTTTATTATAAATCTTGTTTATAATTATTTCTACATTCTTAGATGCTTAACCAGTTCAGAGTTAATTAGAGTCATCAGTATTGTAGAGGACCGTGTCAGCGATGTTGTTAAGTATAAGTAGATGAGTACACATGGGTTAAGATTTTCCTGCTAGCTGGTCTAACTACATGAGAAAGTTGGACTTTAATTAAGTCCAAAGAAGGCAAAGAAAAACAAACACAAGACCGATAAATATATATAAACAAATATATGTATTAATAACAAGAAAGGTTACAAGTTACATGGACAGTTACATGGACAGAGTATGTGTGTATGAATATTATGTGTGTGTGTGTGTGTGATGAGTGTTTGTACGTACATGTATTGTGCTTAGTGTGTTCTCAGCATTTGGGAAATGCTGTCCCTGTGAGGTGGTAGGGCTGAAAGCCTGAGGAAAAAGAGGAAGAGGCAAAGGGTCAGAGACTATTTATAGCCAGGGAAGAGAGACCCCTGGTGAAAGGATTAAAGAACTAAAGGAGGAGTTAACTCCGACAGTATTTTGGGAAAAGGGGTATAAGGCTAATGGGCTGATAGAAGGATAAAATGGTTTGCCTGAATTTTAAAACTGCTGAAAAGGATTTCCAACAAGCATGAAAGCAGTAAGTCATTTATTGTAGAGTTTAGAGAGACCAGGTGTTAATTCAGGAGCACATTTAAGGATTATTACAGGAATATCATCAAATCTACATACTACTCATTGGTTGTACCATACTCCTGCCAAAACTAAGCTTGGTAAATAAGTGCTTTATATATTGTACTAATATTACCACAAAGCATTATTCATGATAGACATATAGGAAATAAACCCTATGTCCAACACAATTACATACCCACATACATACCATATTAAAACATGTCCAAACTTTATTTTCTACCCAATAACAGACAATATTTATCAACTTGCACCCAAAGATTCCACAATACAGCATACATTTAAATCAAAGTGTCTATTGGCTATAAATTAATATCACAATGTGAAATATTTGACCAATCAGATAATCTTCATTGACAATCAAAGTCTTTTCTCAAGCACAACTTCGACTGTGGACCAACTAATTAAAAATCTTTTCTCAATCATAGCTTTTTACTGTGGAGCAACTACTAAAGGTCTTTTCTAAACTATAGATTTTTCTGTGGACCTACTACCCAAAGATTAAACTCAACTAAAGACTATTTCTACTTTATTTTAGTCTTTTGAATTCAGGCATATATGTTTATAAATACAAATGATTTATTAACTGGCATACTCGTGTTTTCTTTATTTTATCTTGTTATTCTTTCGAATTCAAATTTTTAATATAAAAAAACCCTGTACGACTGAATTCCTACACATCCATTTCAGGAATGGATTCTATAATCAATCCACTTATACCACAGAGTTATCTACCTTGTTATTTTTAGTTTGTTCGATGACCGCTAGAGGTTGGCGTTATCTGTCTCTTTGAGTTCATTCAACATGGCGTCTACGAAAATGAATATAAACAAGTCTAAAAGAAAAATGCCTGAAAATGCTGCCCTAGATGTAAATGAACAGAAAGAATTCACGAAGAAATTAAAAAACTACCCCAAAAAAGTCGTAAGTACATTATTTTTTGTTCATGAATAAATATAGTGCCAGTACCTACACCATGCGTTCTTACGTGTTTTTTTTTTTATGCCTATACCACGTGTCCTGATGAAAATAGTTTTCATAAATCATTTTTCGTATTTGGGTTAATAATGAATGTTTATTGCAATTGTTGATTAGCATGGTAATGTTGAAAAGTTGTTCGCCAAATAATTTTGTTAAATTTACTATTTTTATATCTTATTTAAGTTAAGTATTTAACCAAAATCTTTTTATTTAAAATGAAAAATCTAACTTGTAATCAAACGAATTAGCATTCACAGCTGAAACTAAATAGAATTATGGATTCTTATTAGTAGAGGTGGGTATAAGAAATTGTATATCAAAGACTAGGTA
Organism: Acanthosepion pharaonis; assembly: GCA_903632075.3. Classification (NCBI taxonomy): domain Eukaryota; kingdom Metazoa; phylum Mollusca; class Cephalopoda; order Sepiida; family Sepiidae; genus Acanthosepion; species Acanthosepion pharaonis. Next base: position 1,410,706 of record CAHIKZ030004663.1, read on the forward strand.
CAAACAGAAGTTATTTTATGTTAGCGATGTGGCTTATTTTTGGGTTTTGTTGTTGTTTTTCCAAATTCGTCATAATTCCGTGCAAAAGTACATGCTGAACTCGAATTAACTGGGGGTCGAATGACCAACAAGAAGTCCGATTTTTTTCTTGTCGATAACTCCAAAATTATGAAGCTTTCTTCATAATTTAATTGTTAATTCGAGTTCAGCATGTACTTTTGCACGGAATTATGACGATTTTGGAAAAATTTTAAGGGATATTAGCGCTCGGGGAAACAAAACCAAAATTTACCGATTATCGTGGATCAAATAAAATGTTTGGTTTGAAATTCTTACAATTTTACCGAACGTAACAAGTCATCTCGATGACGATCAAGACTAGGGTGTTTATTTAGGGTTTACTTTTTTAGTTTAGTTTTAAGATTGGGGAGGGCATTTTCTTTCATCACATAATACTTTTTTAAAAAAAAAATAAAAAAGTGCCTGAAGGTGTGCACATTTTTTTTTCACTGAACAAATATAGAAATTTATTGATTGTAATCGTTAAATTTTAGCATCCGTCAGTATCGAGGCTTCATGAATCTTCTTATCCCCCAGCTATGGGTTAAACAGCATGACAGATCGGGTTCTCTAGCCTTGGGTGGCATCTGGTCTACCACAGAAAGAAATGGCAACCTACTACTGGAAAAAAAATCAATCTCGTCAGTCGTGTATCAGGCTAGGCAGTCTCATGCAGCTCCACCACCACCAGATGCTTGATGATGAAAAACTCATTAGACAGCAATCGGAAAAAGATCGATTTTATACTGTATCGATTTTAAACAAGACTCCCCCTTCCAGTTTAAATCAATAAGAACTCAATATTTTTTTATTTTTTAGTGGATCTGTCTTTACTCTTTAAGTAGTTCCCTGGCCTGAAAGAATCAATGTATGGAACTTTTTTTTTTGTAACACCCCACTTGTGGCATATTACATACAAACAGAAAGAATCCATAGAGTATAGTGGACAGTTGAAAATGTGATAAAAACAAAATGAGGAAACTGGTATGAAATAATCCCAAAAGAATTACTACAAATACCGAGAGTAGTAGTTAATAATTAATTACAATCTTTATTTAATCTAGGCACCTCCACTGAACTTTCAATACATAAGTTTTAAAATTAAATTTAGAAAATGAAAAAGCATTCTTGAAGATTTCATTTTAGTTTTAATTGAAAGCTAAATGATTAAATTTATTATTTCCAGTAAGTAAAATATTCTGGTGTATTTCAGATAGAAATCATATAAATTGGAATGTCAAATAATTGCTTGATTTTTTTTATTTTTTTTAAAGCAGCCATTTTCTTAATTTTAAGAAATTTGTAAACAAACTAATTTATTGGTTTTAAAAATCTTTCAAGATTATAGATTTGTGACACGTTATTTGAATAAAATTAGAAAATTTAAAGTTAAATTAATCTGATTTGAAATATTACTTATAGCATAAAAAAAAAACAATATACAAGCATTTCTTAACGATGGGTCCCCTCTTTCTTTGATCTTTATTGATTTATCGAGAAGCTCTCAAGGTAATGACAGCTCTTATAGATGAACAGAAATGACATAAATTTATGAAATCTAAGCAAACACATTTTTCTTAGTTTTTAACTATCTAGTAATTTTTACAAATTAACATTTTCAGCAATAATTTAATATTTTATTGACTTTTAGTGAGGTTTTAAGAAGCTTTATCAAATTTGCATTTCATGTCTATGTTAAGTTTACTACCTTAAACAAAAAATTAATTAACTGAAGTATGACTCAAACTAAAATGAATGCATAAAATAAAAATATTTAGTGAAATAGCAATTAAGAAAAGTAAAACTTTTATTTATATATATATATATATATATATATATTTTGAAGGGATGATTTGCAAAGATGTTGATGAAACAGAACTGGATTAAAAGTGAAATAAATAATTGCAAGAATTTGTGTTTTTCACCGGAAAAAATGCAAAAAAAAAATTAACCTTTTTAAGGATTGTCATGTATAGATTACCATAGTTAGATAGAAATTAGGAAGGTGTTTTTTGTTTTGTTTTTTTTTCACTAAAAATTATTTCAAAAATTAAAAAAAATATATATATTTGGGTACAATTGACTGTTATGAGCTTTTTAAATTTTGATTTGTAGATGTACTTTTAACTTAATGATATCACCAAACTGCCGTCTTGAAAGCATTGAAAAATTTTAAACAATTTTTGAACTATTATGATAATTAAAATTTAAAAAAAAATTCTTGTAAAAATCCATTATTCATTGAAAACATTTTGATTTCTTCAGACAATAGTGTCCTTAATATATCTTATTTACAAAAGCAATAAAAGGCTTTTTTAATTAAATAATGTCACAGTTTTATTGTATTTTTTATTTTACAATGTAGAGCTAATTTTTGATGAAACAGGTAGCTTTTTTACCAAAAAAATTGATGTTTTACTTTCTCCAAAGAGTACTGTTTTTAACTAAAAACCCGCCCCCACCTTTTAAAAATTGAATTTCTCCAAATTTCATGAAATTAAGTGGGTGGTAATATATTAAAAAAAAAAAAAATTTACCAAGATTTTCTAAAAAGAAAAAAATTTCAAAAATAATTTCATTTCTTACTATGTCCTGAAAGTTTCACTAAAATCCAACAATCATTTGAATTTTGCAAGCATTTGCAAATCAATGTGTTTTTCACCAGAAAAAACACAAAAAAAACTCACCTTTATGTTTGGTCCGTTGTTGACGTGTAAAAAAAAACAAAAAAAAAACAAGATTTGTAACCAAAATTTATAACGTGCTACAAAGGAGTAAAAAATTTCAAAAAATAATAAAAAAAAATACTTTGGTCTTTCCTCTTAATAATAGCATAAACATTTTTATGATAAAACTTTGTTTTTATTGAGTTTGGGTCTTTTTTTCTTCTTTTCTTTCATCATGCTATGCTGTTTTTTACGCAATCAAGTGGAGGTACTTCATTTAATCGACTTCAAACAAGCCAATCTCCAACATTAATGTTTAACTCGAATTAAACTTGACCTAAAATTTTCAAACAATAAACTAAAGAAATGCAATTGGTAAATCATTATTTGATTAACAACCAAATCTGATTTTGTTGTTAATTTAATTTTATATTTATTTGTATTGTATTCTCAGATCAGCCATGTTTTCAGATTGGTAACAACTTTTAATTCTTAATCACCAACATTGTTTCTTCCTGATTTTTCAATGCATTTCTATATTATTAACAATTAATTTCTAGAGTAAACTTCTTACTTTTTTTTTTTTTTTTTTTTTTTTACAATGTAACATTATGCATTTATTATAGCTCTATTAATTCTGTAGTTCTAATAATTCCATCTGACCGACTTTATGAAAATCATCATATTAGGTTTGCTTGCATTCTTTCCTAGGCTTTACAGCTATGTCACGTTGAAACGCCTGCTCTCATATGATTGCCGAAGTTGAATTTGGTCAGTATCTAGATGAGTGACCGCTTGGGGAATACCAGGTGCTGTGAGCTTGGACATGTGGGTGGTGTGAAGGATAATGGCTCGGAATTGTTAATTGGAGAACTGAGTTCCAATTCCTGTTGGATTTGTTATATTGACTTATACACAAATACTTTTCTTGTGTTGGTACCTCTACTTGTTTGCTGCAAAAACAGCATAGCATGATGAAAAACGGTCCAAAACTTAATAAAGACAAAGTTTTATCTTCAAAATGTTTATTAACTGGAAAGATCAAAGTGTTGTTTTTATTACTTTACTAAATTTTTTTTTATTTTTCTGGTGAAAAACATATTGATTTAGAAATTCTTGCAAAAATCAAATAATTGTCTGATTTTAATGAAACTTTCAGGTATTATTCACAAATCAATGAAATTATTTTTTTAGAAAATCCTGGAAAATTTTTTTTTTCTTTACATATGTTACCCCCCACCCCAATTTAATTTCATGGAATTTTGAGAAATTAAATTGCAGCCTCAAAATTTGTTAAAATTAGAACTCCTTTGAGAATTTAAATCATCAGTTAATGTGTGTATGTTTATTTTTTTTTTCAAACAGGACCCTCAGTGGAAATCTGTTCTGAATTGTAAAATAGAGCCTGCAGTAAAACAATGACATTATTTAGAAAAGCTTGTAATTGCTTTTATAAATAAGATTTATTAAGGGAACTATTGTCTTTAAGAAAAAAAATTATTTGGATGAATATTGAATTTTTACAAGAATTGTTCCCATTTTTTTTTTTTTTTTTTTTTTTTTTTTTAAATTTTAATTATAATAATTTAAATCATTTAAAATTCTGCATTACTTCAATCCAGTTAGGTCATTAAGTGGAAATTATATTTACGAATCAAAAATTGAAAGGCTTAATAAAAGTTGCTTACTTCCAATATTTTAAAAATAATTTTAAATTTTTTAGTCTAGTAACATTCCCATTTTCATAAGTATGGATATCCGTTGCGTGTTTTAAGAGTTGTCCTCCCTGAAAAATATGTCAGTCTGCAATTCTTTCATTTTCATTTCTGTCTTTCATTGTGTTTACTTCTCAACAGGCTTTGCAAATCATCCTTTCAAAATTTTAAACTTTAAAATTTAAAGTAATTTTTATTTTTTTAATTCCTATTTCACTAAATCTTTTTATTTTATTGTGGGTCATACTTCAATTATGAAGTCGTTTTTTACTTTTTTTTTTAAGTTTATTCTTTTTTGTGAGAAAATTTTTGATAAAAATGTTAATGTATAAGTAACTAAAATTCAATAAAATATTAGATAATTGCTGAAAATATTATGTTAATTTAAAAAAAAATACTATGTAGTTGAAAACCAAAAACAAAGCATTCACTTAGATTTTGTAAATTTATGTCAATTTCTGGTCAGCCGTACTTAGCTTTTCAACATCTTAGGCTGCCAATTAATTGATTAACATGTCAGTAAAACAAGGCTCCAATGTCTGATTTAAAATATGAAAATAAATTATTTTATGATATCAATAGATATGTCTTTTACTTCTTTACATTAATAGAGAAAACAAAACTTTCTTTGAATACGAAATTAATATTACAGATGGTAAAAGTTCTATTGTTCCACTGGGCTTCATAGTTGATACATTGCATGAAAATTTGAAAATAGCTTAAGATGTGTAATCTTTTTTCAAAATAATAAACTTTTTATTATGCATACTTGTTTCTTCCTCACATTTATTTAAAATCAAGTCATGTGGCACATATAGCCTCTTCAACCTTTCAAGTAGTTGTTTATAAAAAGTTCTAATGTAGTGTAGTGAACTGATTTAAAGACAATTTCTGCAACCATATCAACACTTCCATCTGGCCACTTAACTCCCCAGACTGCAATCCCTTGATTATTATGTGTGGGATACAGTTGAGCAAGAGATCAACAAAACTCCTTGTATCACCAAAGACAAATAATTATGGCAAGATTCACCAACTTAAACAAGGAGACTGTCCAGATGAGTTACAGGAGATTCCAAAGTTGTCTGAAGGCCATTGTTAAAGCCAATGGCGATATTTTTTTTTTTTTTTTTCAATTGCAGAATTTTACTCTTTAGTATTTCAAGATATTTTTGTATAATTTTGGTAAATATATCTGTTAAAATAAGATGTCAGTGTTATTTTCATTTTTACATAATTTTGATCACAATTTATCCATTGCACTGTGTATGTTTTTTTTTTTTTTTTTTTTTTTAAATTATAATAAATTCAGATTTTATTTGCAGGCTGTAAAACCAGGTGTTGTTTACATTGGTCAAATTCCACATGGATTTTATGAAAATCAAATGAGGGAATTTTTTGGCCAGTTTGGAAAAGTCAGACGCCTTCGCCTTTCCCGCAGTAAAAAGGTATTTATTTTCTGCAGTTATACGTTGATAAAGATTACATTGTTTGAATTGTGAAATTATTTTTTTGCGATAACTGTAAAAATGAAATAGAGGTAGAAGATATTTTATTAGTTATTAGCAAAGGAACTGAAATTGGTAAACCAGTTGCAAAAGGCCTCCACTTCTCTCTCTCTCTCTCTCTCTCTCTTTTGCCAGAATCTATCTTCCATATTTATAAGTCTACTATTCATCCTTTCTTTGGATATTGCTGCCACATCTGGTCTGGTGATCCTGCTATATATTTAGAGATTCGTGATAAGATCCAAAGAAGAATCTGCAATGTTATTGGTTTTGACCTGGTATCTTGGCTTCAGTTACTTTCCCACTGGCATAATGTAGCTTCCCTGTACCTTTTCTTTAAATACTTTTATGGTCATTGTTCTGATGAGCTTTCCTCTTTGGTACCCCGACTTTATGAATTTAATCAGAATACTAGATTGGCTGCAAGTTCTCATCATTTTATAATTGAAATGGCTAGATGCAACTGTAAGTTCTATGCTAACAGTTTCTTCTATCACACTTCTTGCTTGTGGAACTTTCTTCCAACTTCATTTTCTAGTCAACTTTGATCTTCAAAAATTTAAATGCAATGTCAATCATTATTTTCTGTCTTAATTTTTGTTCTTATTGTTCTATCTCCTTAATCATATTTTTTCTCATATTCTCTAACACTTGGCAACCCTTTGCATTTTACTTGCTTTACTGTCTTGCTTCAGGTGAAATGATTAAAAAAAAACATCTTATCATTCAAGTTGTAGTAAAAGTACCAGAAATTGTCTTAACCGAGGGCCTAAAAAAATGTTTATAATATATTGTATTCACCAAATAGAAAGCCCAAGAGCCACTCAAGGTAGAGGGATACTGAATGAGGTTGTAGGGATGTAAGTAGAAGAAGTAAGTGCTGATTATGAGGATATGTAGAATAACTAACAGTTGGCACTTGAAAAAAGTTAAGAATGTAGTGATAAGAGAAACCTCTTCTCCGGAGTGTATTCCACAGAATAGTGACTCTTGGAAAGAAGCTTTTTGAGTGGGACTTCCTCCTTACCAATGGAAAACAAAGGGTAGCTCATCTGAACATTTGTCTAAATTTCTGGGACAAGGAGTTATCATTATGTACACTCATCTTTTGTTGTTATCATGTTTTGGCCATTGTGCCCTTAAGCTTTCATCAGATGTCAATCTGAAGGTCACCCAAATCAACAAGCACTTGAAGGTCAAAATGTGATAATACCAACATTTTTTTTTTCATATCCATTAACAATTTTAATGTCCTCTTACAGTTTACATAACAAAAATGAAAATAGGTAAATAACTCCTGCAGTCTTAGTCCTATAATATAACATCAAACCTTCCTCTAGTTGTTAAAAATTTTAATTTTCATTCTTGCTGTAAAATAGATCCAATAAAATTAAAACTACTATATTTATACCAAAAAATGTTTGTTTTTTTTTAATCCAACATATCTTCTTACTATAAATGTTATTTTTAGTGGCTACATGTGTGCTTGAGTTGACTTCTCTGTTATTTTAAATTATGAAATTAATGTAAACCAACCTAGAAATTTTGTCAAGGCATATTTTTCTTTGGTAAGACTCCTTGATTTCTAGTCCGGTTGAAATTAATTTCAGTTTAAAAGAACAGAGATGTTAACTCAAATGCATGTAGCCACTAAAAATAACATTTATAGTAAAAAGAAATATTTTATTTGTTAGCTTGAATGAGTTTCCCAAAAACTCCAACATTATTTTATTTGTTGTAGGTTTTGAAAGTTTAACACACAAAAGATATTGCACTGATAATGAAATGTAGTTTGGCATTACCATTATAGAAGGAAAAAAAAACAAACTATGAAACAGTATGTGAGGGAATGCTGAAAAGTTCTCAATTAAATTTAATAAGAACTTTCTCAAGTTTAAAAAGTCATCCAAGTTTGTTTGCATTTAATAGTAGGCACCTCAAATTTGCTCAAATAGATGATGAAAAAAATGCTCAAAATATAATAAAAAAAAATGTCAAATTTTTTTGTTATTATTAAGGAGGAAGATCAAAGGATTATTTCATGTAAAAATTATTTCTTTTTATACTTTTTAGAACCTTTGAAATTTTGGTTAAATAACTTGTTTTTACTGGTGCCAAAATGGAACCATGAATTTGTATGGGAAAATGTACATCTTTTTGCAGTGAATAGCAAATTGATTTTAGAAATTCTTGCAGAAATCAGATATTTGTTGAGTTATATTGAAACTTTCAGAATTTATTCAGAAATCAATTATTTTTTAAATGTTTCATTTTTAGAAAATGTTGGTAATTTTTTTTTTTTCATCATATTTTCATGTTCACACAAGATGACTGAACGCATTGATTGTTGCATCAAGTTTTGCCAAATTCTTGGTGATGAAACCATTTTATATAAAAAAAAAAAAAATCCTTTGATCTTAATAATACTAATAGCACAAAGATTTTTGATGATAAATTATGGGGGTGGGGGCATTATTCATCATATATTTTTAGCAAATTTTTGGAGGTACCTACTGTTAAGTGCAAACAAACATAATGAATGGCTTTTTTAAAACTTATTGAGAAAGTTTTTACTTAAGTTTGACTTTTGCAAATATTAAGGCTGTTCGAGTTCCAGTCAAATCCATTACATTCACTTACGTGCTAATACTCTTGGGAAAGGTATGAATCCTCTTCTCCCCGCAGCTATGAGTAAATAACAGGACAGACCGGGTTCTGTAGCCTTGGATGGCAACTGGTTTACCACAGAATGAAATGGCAACCTGCAGGAAAAATCTGCCTCGTCAGTCATGTATCAAAAGATACATGATTGCCTAAGCATGTATCACGTATGGCACATAACTGACTGACTGATGCACCTTTGAAATCACTTTGTTTTTCTTGATAGGTTGCATAAAGCCAATACCATCTGACATCTCAATGTTATTACAACATGAGTCATGCCTTAAATTCTGTCTATAAACTTTAGATTAACAGTAATCAGTGGAATTTTTTTTTATTGATATTCCCTAAGCTCTGGCCAAATTTGTAAAGGAAGATTGTGTTGCATGAAACATGGTTAGAATTTGGACAGGGGCAGCTATCTTGTCCATAAAGCAGATCTTAATGAAAAGCATTACTTAGTGAAACTTGTATTTTCAAATAACCTAGAAATAATTTGACTTTGGTGTGAAATGCGAGTAAAATGGCTAATTTCAACAAATTAACTAAAATTGCACAGCAAACACAAGTTTACCAAATATTTCATTTGTTTCACTTTATTACTTTATCTTGATTTGATAATGAAGGCACAATTCTAATAGATAAGATGACCCTCCTAGGGTGACCTTTTGAATGTAGATTATGAGAAGGATTTTTTGCAAGACCTTCACTATATTCTCTCATTAATAAGTAGTTGTTCACGAACAAAATATTATAGACTATATTTTGAATGGATAAATAAATAATGAAAACTAAATTCAGTGAGCTTCAAATCAGCACCTTTGTTCTGATTTGATTCCATTTTCTGACATCTTGTCTCATGTACATTTTTCTCTATAACAGTTCAACAGTTGAGCTCTCTGGCTTGGGATAATGGTTAATGACCTAGCCTATATATATATATATATATATATATATATATATATATATATACACGCACTCTGTTGGTTAACCCAATACAAGGCCCAGGGGACACTTAAAATAGAGGGCTACTGAGTGACATTGTTATAAGCGAGGGGAAAGGAGGAAATAAGAAGTGCACATTATGACCCTGTATTTGAAGAGACCAATATTGTAGTTGCCAGGGAAGCATCCTCTTGGGAGTTTGTTCTACAAATGGGGGGGAGAAACTGAGTAGAATTTAGTCCTTATCTAAAGGAACACTAAGGGAATGAGGATGATTTGTCACCATCAGTATAATGGTGATTTTGATTCTCACTTGGGATGCTCCATACTCATGGTCTTATAACAAAGTTATGCTTAGTAGAATAACTGTTCAAGAGTTGTCTCCCATCTGCTAGGAAAAATCGGTTTATTTCTGGGCACCTGTGAAGCAAGTGTAAGAAAACTTATCTCACAGCCCTACCCAATTGCAAGTACATTTAGGGGCTTCTAGCCTTAAATGGTGAAATCCATTTTCAAGTTTGACAGGAAAGGCGGGAGTCAGTCAATTCAGGTTCAATTTTTCTTTTTTTAGTTTATCAAGAGTTGAATTTTCAAAATTATTTCAGTTCTTTCCAAAAATACATTGACAAAATTATCTCCTTGGTTTTTCAAAAGTTTAGAATCCTTAAAAAAAACAGAAACAAATCTTTCCTTCATTCACATACCATACTTGTTATAATTTCATTACTGTAGCAATGTTCAATCTTAATTGTGCCTGACTGAATAACTAAAACCTTCAGATTCATGCCTTCTTAACAATGATTCCTTCACTGGTTTTCATCATTTTCACAATATCACTCTTTTTATTTAAAATTATACAATTTCTTATCCCAAATCCTTGAAACCCAATGTTTTGGGATTGAGAATTTTTCAGATTTTTTTTTTTTTTTTTTTTTTTTTTTATTGTAGTATAACTTGGAGCAGAGTTAAATCAGAAATAGGATAAGAACAATGCAACTTTATTCATAACACTGGAACAAGAAATGTAATTTGTATAATTGGAATACTATCATAGCAAGCAACAGGAATGCAGGAAGCTCTCTGCCTGTTTCAAAGAATGTTACAAAATATTATAGTTGGTACTGTTTCTCCACTATACAGGGTTTTTCAAAAAGAATGATTTCATTATGCAATATTTTAATAAGGAAAAGCAATAGAAAACTCTAGCCAAGTCACAAATATTCTACTCACAATCAACTATTATTTCCTGTCTTACAAGTGTTCAATGTGGCCACCACCTGCAGCACTGGCAACATCAATGTGATAAGATAATTCTTCCCAAACGTGTATCAGCATATCATGATCCACTGAGTTGATCGCTGTTGTTATTCAATGTTTAAGGTCATTGAGGTTAGTGGGTAGCAGTGGAACATAAACACAATCTTTTACGTAATCCACAAGAAAAAAATCGCACATGGTGAGGTCTGGTGATCTTTCAGGGGAAGCACAAAGAGGAAGGTCTTGGTAAGTGCCTGAACGAGGTGTAGTCTGTAAGGTTTCAAATGTAGACGTCTTCTTAGCACATGCCTGATAGTGGATTGAGAGATCACAAGCTCACAGCTAGGTCGATTTGTGTACTCCTTCAAATGCTGCACAGATTCTTGCCACTTGTTCCTTCAAAACTTGTGGCCGTCCTGGACTTTTTCCTTAACACAGATACACACTCTCTTGAAGCTGTTTAAACCACCGTTGGTTGTTCTTAGGGGAGGGCAGATTAATGTCGAATTGCCTTCGAAAAGTACACTGTACGGTGATAATCATATTTGTTTTCGTGAATACCTTTTGCTGAGGACTCACCATTCTGGTGGTAAACAAACAACTGAATGCTGCTGGAGATACAACACAACTACAGCACCCCCTGTGGCAGCCATTCTAAACTTAGAAAACTTCTCTTTCAAATGGTCACTGACTCATTCCATGACTGCTTGAGAACTGAAGCAATGTATCATGAAATCAGTTCATTCTTTTTGAATGACCCTGTATAATAGCTGGAAAAATGAAGTGTTCTATGAAATGTTGACTTGTTTTCTTTTCATCTTTTCTTGCCCTGGTTGGGATCATAGAATGAAGAAAAAAAAGAACATGAAAGAAATCCCCTAGATCTGTGATTGCCAAACGAGGCAATTAGTTGTGCACTGAGAAAAAGAGTGCCATGACTCAATTCACTCCACCAGAAATTTGAAAATGCCATGCTGTACTGCTTGGTATTCAGACCAGAAGCTCCAATACAAACATTTCAGAGTGTTTGGGTGTCAGTCTGAGGATTCAGAAAGAGTTAGATGAGTCTAATGATGATTACAAAAGTGTTTGGAGTGATCACTAATGCTGGCGACATTATGCCTCCATTCATCTTCCCACATGGCTTCAAACTCAACATGAAGGCTTACATTCAGTGCCTTGTGGAGGTAGTGTTGCCTTGGGCCAAGAGGGTGGCTGCTGGAAGAAATTATGTTTGGCAACAGGACTCTGCACCATGCTACACAAGCAGGAGAACCTAGTCATGGCTGTCAGACAATTTCTGCAACCACATCACCTCTTACACCTTAACCCCCCAGACTGCAAGCCCCTTGATTATTATGTGTGGGATGCATTTGAGCAAGAGACCAACAAAACTGTAACACCTAATATATATATATATATATATATAGTTGTATGGATGTGAGTTTGTAACCCTAGGTTTCACACTTTTGCAATCCTCAGAGTTTATCTGAGGATTGCAAAAGCATGAAACCATATAATTAAGTATGTTAGCTCTATCACTGATATTGAATGCTTTCCAATAAGTGTCGCACATATATAAATATATACTAGTAACACAATATTTTTATAAATATTGTAACATTCTAAAATTGAATGATAATACTATTGCATATATGCAGTCCCCATTTCTTAAGAAAAATTAAGTTAATGGCTTTTAGGCTTATTGTACATGAACAGAAGTTCACTTTTTTAATAATAATTATATGTCACTGGGGAGGAGGCATCAGGATTTTAGAAATGCTTAAGTTGGGTATGGCTAAAAAAATGGTTCAGATTCACTGTACTAGATTCTATAATGGGAGGAATTTCAGTTATAATTATCATGTTAAAAAAATGACAATTTGAAATGGATGAGTTAACAAGGAAACTTGTAATGAAAAGGAGATGACTGTGACTTGGGACTCTGAAAAAACACTGCATTCAACATTAATTATACTTAATACTTCAATCACAAAATGATTCATACACTTGTAATTGAAATATTTGGCTATTGTGAGCATATCTTTTATTGAGTATCCACATTACCTTCATTTTTTAATTTCTCCTCTTACGTCCACACAACTCGTTTAATGACCCTCTACCTTGAGTGGCTCTCGTTCCTTGCAGTTTAGTAAAAATAAATATTTAGTGCTGGGAGGCACAATTGACCTAGATATTGATAAGACTGCAGCAACTGGTAAGTTAATTCGGCTAACCATGAGCAAATGACAATTTTTATAAATTATTTTTTTATATCTTCTTAACCTCAACTTGAAGCATGATATCATTTCATTTTGTGCCATTATAAGTATTTCATTTTGGTTTATTGCAGACTGGAAATTCCAAAGGATTTGCTTTCATTGAATTTGAATCTGAAGAAGTGGCTGAAATTGTAGCTGAAACTATGGATAACTATTTAATGTACGAGAAACTCTTAAAATGTGAGTATATGCCATTCTTGGATTGATTTTTCACCAGATGACATCATTATCTTTTTTTGGTTGTCATTGTTATGTAATATATGTACAGGAAATGTAACAAGCTGGAGGTGATAATCAGTAGCCTGTCATAGAGGAGGTAATAGAAAAATACACTGTCTGTGGTTCATGGTTTATTCAGATATAGAATAAGAATAGAGGTCAATCAAAGTACAACTTTTTTTTTTTTTTATGGAAATTGCTCATCAAATTGACTAACCAAGCTGGTGCAATATGTAAAACATCCAAATCAAGCATAGAAAATCATTTGCACCACTTTGCTTAGGTTAGTCCCTTTCATGAGAGGTTTCCATTTAAAAAAAAAAAATACTAGACTGTAACAGGTGGTGAAAAGTGGATACTTTATAGCAACATAGAATGCAAGTAAGCTAACCATGCTAAAAGTTAGCCATCTTCCAAAGAAGATTATGTTGTGTACATGTAGAAAAAGGTATCTCTGTGTGTGGGGGTGGGTACTGACAGTTTTTCTCACAGGTACAAGCTTTCTATCTACAACTGCAAGATTTGATTGGCTTTCATTATTGAATATGATATGCTGACAAGTAAAGTCTGTTGTTTTCAGTTCTTCTCCTCTATTCATGCTCTCTGTTTCAACCACAGGCTTACAGCTACATCATGTTGGAACACCAGTTCCCATACAATCACCAAAGTTAAGCAACATTGAGCCTGGTCAGTAACTAGACAGGTGATCGTTTGGGGATACCAAGTGCTGTAAGATTGGATGTGCAGGTCGGGTAATTGACAATGGCTCGGAATTCTTAATAAGAGAACTGGGTTCCAGTTTCCTTTTGGCTTGTTATATTAACTTATGCACAAATACACTTGGGAAAAATATGAATCTACCTCCTCTTCTCCCAGCTATGGGTTAATTAGTAAGAGTTATATCACTAAACCATTATTATTTAAAAAAAAATAAAATAAAATCTTACAATCTAAAAATATTTTATGGCTTTAAATAACCTACAGAGGGTTGATAAGCCATAAAAAAAAATCAATGCTTCAGCCACAACATAATGGTGGAATTAGCATTTGTGGGAGAAAAAAAAATAACACTATCAACGTTTAAATCCTGGTAGAAGCAGTAGTTTAATATTCACAGTTCTAGTATTGGATATTTAAAATTTTAAGGTTTTCAATTTGAGAAAGTTAAAATGAGACCTACGTCTACCAATAATCCTGATCATATATTCAAATGTCAAAATTTAATATAATTAAATTAAATTATATATTTTTATTTTTAAGGCAAAGTGGTTCCTCCAGAGAAAGTGAAACCAGGATTGTTTATTGGCTGCAATCGTCCATTCCGGAAACCTAAATCCCATATTATTGCTCGTAAAAGACACAATAAGCCAAAAAGCACAACTCAGCAGTTAGCATCTACATCTAAAGTACTTAAAGGCCTTAAGAAAAAAATGGCCAAATTTGAAGAACTAGGTATTCAATATAACCCAAAAGAATTAGTAAGTACTTTTTTTTGTTTTTTTAATTTCATGTAATTTGGTATTGTTTCTAAAGTTTGTTTTTATTTACATGTTTTCATGGACACAATGTCTAATCCATAAAATAGATTCAGTGGTGATTATTAAGTATTTGTCTTGGGTTTGCAAAATAAATTTACACAACTGGGTAGATTTTTAAAAGAAATAACTAAGCAGTTGATTGTTAGACAAGAAAAGGTTTAACTTATTTCAAAAGAAAGGCGTCAGAAATAGAAATAAAAACCTAACTTTATTTTTATTTCTTCACCTTTGAATCCATAAAGATGATTTTAGATTTTTATTTAGATGAAACTAGTTATGTCTTAGCCTGTGTTAAAGCAATGATAAAAAAAACTCATTGTTTACTGCCTGTCTTATTTCCCTTAGAAACTTTTACTGGTTTATTTTGATATTGTAGAAATATGTATGTAATATTTACATTAAAATAGTGGAATTTTATGAATTATCTGAAATAATATCCTCACCTTTTTGTTGATTTATTTTCTGGTAGGCATTCCTCTACCTTCTTAATTATGTCTAAATTTCTCAAATGATTATTTGATGAATTAACTGTTCCTGACCTTTATTTGAAACAATATAATTAGGCCAGTAGGTTTTTCAACCCTCTTCAGCAAATAGGTGTTTTTGTATAAACACATACATAACCATGTATTTTGATGAGGCAAGGCATGACAGGCATTAATCTCACACAAAGCCAGGTGGGTCCTGTCTGACAAAGGATTTGCCATAATGATTTCAAGTTTTACAAGGCCAGCCAACTCACTCATGGTATTGTTTTTATCGAGACATCATCTCTAGGATGGTTGCTGTTCAAGGCTTGAGATTCCATCTTAGCCTATATATATATATATATATATATATATATATAGCATAATGAGAAGCCACGTATACTTTCTTAATATGTATATATAGTTATTTCTTAATATGTATATATACATATATATAGTTCTTTCTGAAGAAAGATTGCAGTTGATCTGAAATATCAAATATAAATACTGTCATAAAGAACATTATTTTTTAATTTGCAACTTTTTAGTTATATATATATATATATATATATATATATATATATATATATATATATAAAAATAATCTTAAATTGATAAATATATATATATATAGAGAGAAAAAAGAACAATATATAAATTTTTTATATATCACGAAGATTATTTTTATATATATATATATATATATATATATGCGTGTGTGTTGGCTCCGATAACAGATCTTGTTTTGTCATCTTGTGAGGATGACATGCTACTCTCCTCACCGGCAGAAAAGTTTAGATGTGCTCGTGTGATTTTTTTTTTTTTTTTTTTTTTTTTTTTTTTTTTTAATGCAATCTCTATTTCCTCTCCCCCCCTCCCCAAATATTGCTGAAAACCACTATCATTCATTATGAATATTAATTTAGAAATGTGTCAATGTTGAAAAAGTTTCAGCGGGGTTTTCAACTGTAAAATAATGGAACCTAGCTGCCAATCTAGTACTGTGCTTAAATCCTATCAGAACAATTGCCTTGACAATATTTATAGGCACAAGTGAATGACTCCAAGATGCCAGATGAAGGCTAATAACATTGCAGATTCTTCTTTGGATTTTGTCAAGAATCTGTAGAGACCAGATATGGTAGCAATAATCAAAGCACAGACAAGTGGCAGACTTATAAAAATAAAAGATAAATTCTGGCAAGTAAAATTATCTAACATGACATAGTGAGCCAGTGTTTGTTGCAGCAAACCTAGCAATTAATTCAATATAATCTTTCCATTTCATATCAGTAGAAAACATTAGCCCAAGAAGTTACAATGAGCTACTTTCCTGGAGATTCAAATCAGCCATAGAATAGTTCTCCAAGATTCTCACACATATAAAAAGGAATAAACAAATTTGTTCTCTTCAACTTATCTGTTGTTATACTAACACAATTAACACAAGACTTTTATTACTCAGTCCTGGGATTCTTTTAGTCTTTGATACACTAGTTGAGGAAATGAAAAATGTAGTAAATATCTTCTAAAGACCAAAGAATAAAATTTGGGAGACTAGTTTTTCTTTGCTTGGAATTGGTTTGATGGGACTGGTACTTGGTAATGATTATGAATCTTTAACATTTTTTTCTAATTATTTTTTATTTTTTTTTCCCCCCAGGAAAATTCTTTAGAGAAGCAAATCCAGGAATTGAAAGGAAAGAAGTCCAAGTCAAAGACTGCAATTGATACATCATAAGTCCCCACCTTTGTAAATAGATCAATTTATTTTTTATATATATATATATATACCCCCTCCTCCATTTTCTCAGTTTAACTTTTTTCTTTTATTTTCTTCTTCCTCTTTTGTCTGTGCCACTTCATCAAACTGAGAAATTTATTCAATAAATAAGACATTTGGAACAAAATTCATGGATTGATTTATTTTTCACTCTTCCAGTATTGTGAACAGACAGACTTACTTGGTGGTTGAAGTAGTTGTATATTTTTCCACAGGTTGTTGATGACCAGTAAAAAAAAAAAAAAAACAGGATTTCAAATGCTGACAGTGTACAAATTTTTTTTTTTTTTTTTTTTTTTTTTTTTTTTTTTTTTTTTACATGTTTCATATTATTCATCTAGGACATGGGCAATCATGGCTATTCACAGCCTCCCTTTTCTTCAATAATTATAATACTTGTTCTTGATGATCTGGTTAGGGGAAAGAAATGGACATGCAACACAAAGGCAGATGGACTGGATAGTATTTTGATAACCCAAACTTAGAAATTGGAATGAAAACAATTTATAGATGACTGTGACTGGGAATAGAATAATGATCAGATTAAAATATCTAGAAGATCCCCAAGTATGGCAAATACATGAAGAAAGTCAGAACTAAAATACTGTCAGTGTAACAACAAAGATGAGGATACCAGTATAAATCTACATTCACCCTAGCATCCTCATCTTGATTGTTATACTCACACTAATAAGGGCTCCTTCACAATTTAAAATTCAGAGTTGTCTTTCTCCTAGACTGGTTACCAAACTAGGCTAGAGAGCTTGGTATATTCTACTATTTAATCTATGATAGGGGAGAGAAGAGATTGATTCATGGCTTTTCTAAAGGTATAGTTCAAAAAGAATATAAACTGTCTCAAATGCAATTAGTTTCATGTTAAAATTTTTTTTTTAATGAAATAAGGAAAGCATAAATATTCTCTAGTACGTCCTCTCTTTTCTTTTGCTCTATCTCTATTCAGAAACAATTTTAATATTACATTAAATGATAGTAAGGAAGGAAAAGTATTAATAATCTTTTTGCTCATTGTCTCTTGACATTGCCTCATTCATATATATATATATATATATATATATATATATATATATATATATATATATATATATATATGTGTGTGTTTAGGCAGCAACTTCTCTTTTAGGCATGTATGATTGAATAAATTGCAGACATAATGTCTGCTAATTTTTAACAAAATTCATACTCATGTGTAATGATGTTAAAGGATGAGAGAAATGTGCTATAGCTGTTTAAATTTCTTTTATTTTCATTTCCCAAGTACTTTCGATCTTCGGCCACAATCATCTTCAAGAGTGCAAGTAGTACAAAATAATATATATATATATATATATATATATATAGGTTTTGCTAAATAATTTAGACACATTCTGTCTACTTATTTTTGATAAGATCCTTCATATTCGCGAATAAGTTTTTTTTTTTTTTGCGCAGTTGTTAAAAGACGAGAGGAAAACCCTGGGTTGGCTCATATTGCATTTATTCCAAGTACTTTCGACATAGCATTATGTCATCATAAGCATATTGTTAAATATAAAGTAAGTATTTAGTGTTCATGGTTGTGAAGGATAAAAATTGTTGTGGTCATCTGAAAATTACCATTTTTATATGTGGCGTCATGAACGCCATGTCATTGCTGGTTGACAGACACTGTCTAAGGAGAGGTAACTAAGTATGCTGTAGAAAATTTCCAAGCTTAAGCAGCTGCTAGATAAAAGAAAAACTATTAATGACAAGAGTTAACATTTAAAGACTATTGTACACATTTTAAAATGTTTGTGGAGTATTTGTAATTAATTTTATTGCGGTTTGGTTTCAATTTTTTTAATATAAATAGCTTTGAGAATTTTTAGTTTATGTTTATTCTTTTCGTGGAAAAGTATAGAGGTATTTTCGACAAGGATTTTTTTTGAATTGTGAGTGTGGACAGGTATGTTGTAAGTGTTTAGAAATATTGGAAGTATTATTTAGGTGAAGACATAGATATTTTTATTGTTGTAGATGCAGTCTCCCAGAAAGCATTTAAATTTTTTTTTTTTCTTAAGCATTACGCCTCGAGCAAGTCGTGAAGCCACTAGGATGCAGGGGGTTGCGGAAGATTTGGAGTGAGAGCAGATAGGAGTGATAGAAGAAAGGATGAAGAGAAGGATAGTGGGTAGATCAGGGTAACTGGAGGTGTCGATTGACATTACATTTGAATAGTTGGAGATTATAGCTTTCAGGGAAACAGTAATTGGGAAGGGTGTTCCACAGGCGAGAGGTGCGAGGTATGAAGCTATTGGAGTAGAAGAGACGGCTACATTTAAAATTTTCTATAGTGTAAGGGTGGGAAGAGTCATTACAAATGATTTTATTAGATATAGTGAATTTAGTGTAGTATGTATTAGTTTTTATTAAATTTTTTTTTTTTTTTAAGGTTATTTTCGTCTTGTTTATAATTAGCATGCATCTGGTTACAATATATATATTTGAGGTTAATTGGAGGGGTATTATGTTTTGTATAGTGGTCACTGATGTAGCATCTTATTTACTCATCAACAATGTAGTTTGGGAAGTTGTTATTGATTGTTTGTTTTATATTTTTAAATTCGCTGTAGAATATCTGTTTTGTGGATGAATGATCCAAAAACAGTTCCAAGACATCTCTGTCCTTAAGTTTATATATGAACTTAATACTAGTAACAAAATTCACTTTCTATATACTGATTAACACCAATAATAATTCACCATCTCCCCATATAAAAAACCTACCAGCATAAATTCTTGTACACTTAACTATAAAAGCGAATGTCCAAATTACTATAAAATAGCAATTGTAAAAAAACTAATAAACCGTGCAAAAACTAATTCATCCAAATTTTAAAATAGTGTTCATAATTTTTTTTTTTTTTTTTAATAAATCATTAGGAAATTAATTGGCCAAAATCACCTGAAGATACAGAAAGGTTGAAACCAAGGTAGTGGAATCGGTTGATCTATTATATATAAAAGTGAATATACATAATAATCAACTGAGAGTTTTGTAATTTTCCAATCACTTAGCAGAACTCTTGGCCAGAAAGATTTTTTTTTTTTTTTGTAATCAATTTATATGCAGTAAGTTTCAAATTTAAATTTGACTGTTACAACTGTCAATTTCACAAGCTCATTAAAATAATTGAATAGCCAAAATAATGTTTATAATTTTAGATTTAAAATTTACAGTTGCAGAAAACAATCTCATGAGTTCTCCATGACTAGTTCTGATTGAAAAATTACAAAACTCTGAGTTGACTTTCGATAAATACTAAACATTTTTGTTTTCATTTTTCACTAGCTTTAGTGTGTGTACTTTTCTTTTTCCTCACTCCTTTCTTGTGCTTTTCCCAATTCCTCTCCATTTAATATTATGTAATTTTCTCAGAAATTCTAATTAATTTCAGCCAGAGGTGAGGCAGATACTCACTCTGATCTTAGGCCAAAAGCATGGTGGTCATATACAAACAAGCAAAAAATAATGTAGGAGTGCTTGTTTCTTTATCATATTTTAGCAATTCAGGTCTTTTTTTTTTTTTTTTTTTTTTTTTGAATTTATGACATCTTGCTAGACAATAACTAATTCTGACTTGTTCCCTAAGTCTATCATAGGTCTTTAATTGTACATTCTATCAAGTGGATGTTTCATAGCTGATGCATGAAGGCAAACATTGCTCAAGCCTCCTTGGCAATTCACTTTTTAAGCAATGACCCTGGCTCCTTCTGGGCAGAGAGGTATTGCCTGGGAGGATGCCAGTGCATATTAATTTTAGACCTTTGGTCTGGTAGGGTCAGGTAAGAGTATTTTGATAGCCATTTCTCTCTTCTGATGTTTGCTTTGGGAGACCAGTCTTTCTGTCACGCTTATCTCCCTTTTTATCTTAGCTTATCTGCTTTTAGGTCTCTTCATAGCATCTTCCCCAACTAGGGCTAATTTTGCCTGCTAGTAGTTGCAAAATTGGCATTTTTTTTTAAGCACAAATTATTGATATAGCCTATATTTCAGTCTTTAAATCTGGAGTTTAAATTTAAATTTTTGAAAATCAAAGTTTACTGGGAAGCCAGAAGAAACTATTAGCATAGAACTGTAAATGGATGTGAAAGTCTAGTTATTATAGAGGAGACTTCATCAGAACAATTACCATGAAAGTATTTATAAAAAAGCCACAGGAAAGCTACATTATGGTGGTGGGAATGTGAATGAAGTCAAGATGCCAGGTCACAACCAATAACATTGTACATTTTTCTTTGGGTTTTTTTTTATCAAGAATCTGTAAATACATAAAAGCACCAGACCAGATTTGACTGCAATATTCAATGCATGGACGAATGGTAGACTTATACATGTGTAAAGATAGTTATTAAATTAGCAAATAGTGCAACTCTATTTCAGGCTCCTGTTTATCAATCAATTCTTAAAACTAAATGTGTATTACCCAAACCACAGCATGAAATCAAACTCCAAGTACTTTTTTGTTAGCTTTATTTCTAAATCTTAAATTAATAATTTTGAATACAACAAATTGAAAAGCTTATGCAAATAACTGTACAGATTTGGTGTGTATCACTTTTCACAGAGTACAGCTGAAGCAGAAGTGACACACCATATTATTTTTTTTTTTTTTTTCTATCATGGTTAGAATTTATATAGAAAATATATTTTGGGAGCAAATCCTGTTTTCTAACAATGTACATTAAGGTTGAAAGTTTACTTTCAGTTGTAAATTTTGGTTGGGACAGATACTGATACCATTGTGAGTAAATAAACGTAAACAATTTTTATACACAGCTTCACTATACAGAGTGGAAGTGAACTATTCAAACTCAATAGAGTGTTTTTGCATAAGTTCTGATATGGTATGGCATAGTACTACTAAATATGCAAATGATGTTATAGTACATTTCTTGTAAATATAGTTACCAAAAAAGACCAAATGCCATTATACAGCAAAATGTACTGTCAAGTATTCCCAGCCTTTTTCTTTTGTCAACAACCTTATTTTCAATGTATACAGGGTTATTCTAATCTCTATTCTATTACTTGATAGGAAAAGGTTCAAAGTTATTAAAATAAATGAATTTTTTTTTTTTTTAATTTTGTATAAATTTAAGTTGTTATCATTTGTGAAAAAGCAGATCTTGTTCATCATCTGTCGGCCCCCAGATCACCCATGCGCTTTTTATAATGGGGGGGGATATATAAGTGTTCCACCTATGCCTACTACTCTTGAAGATTTGAGACAGCAAATTGTTGAAGCTGTGAAGTCAGTATCCACAGATCAAATGATTTGAGTGTGTCAAGAAGTGGAATATTGTTTTGATGTTTGTCATACAACACATGGTGCTCATGTTGAGTGCATACAAGTTGAATAACCTTAAAATAATAAACTTTGAAGCTTTTCCTATTCTGTACTGTGTTGAATGTGTTTCTGTTTCGTAGCATTTGTTTTTATTAAATTTTAGAAATCTTACATTATTTGGACTATTGTCCTCATCTTTGTCGACATATTTATTACGTTTCAGCCGTTGTACATTCTGGCTTTCTTCAGGTGGTTGGAATGTCGAACTGAAGAAAGCTGGAGTGTACAATGGCCAAAATGTAATAAATAAGGCGACAAAGATGAGGACAATAGTCTGAATAATATAAATAATGTACATAATACCTCATCTCAGAAATATAGACAGATTTAGAAATCTTCTCTTTCTTTTTGAATAACCCTGTATTTTGGTGTAGCAATCAAATTTTTTTTTACTGTTAATCCCAGTTCTGTATAAAATCATTTTCTAGGTTTTACATAAACCGTTTACAATTCAGTATCATTCATAGATACTAGAGGAAGAATTTTTTTTTTTTTTTTTGCCTCATTTTTTTCTTTTTGTTGTCCTTAATACATCCTTTTCAGCTATGCCATAATGTAACTAAAGAAACAGTTTGTATCAAATGCATTATAGTCCACCAAAGGTGCACAGCTTTTTAAAAATCATTCTTTGGTGCCCTCAAGCTCTATAAGTACAATTTGTACATATGTAAATTAGAAGTGAAACATTTCTAAAGATGACAGGATAAAGCTAATATAAAGTTTTCTCTATGACACTGATATTAACAATTGGTTGAAAGTACTTTAACAAAAACATTAACTTTGATTTGATCCAGCTTCCTTGTCTTTTTGCTGCCTGTGTGTTATCTATACATGTAATGTGAATGTCTATGTATACACATACATCAGCAATAACAATTAATGCAAACATTTGTTTTTTTTTGGGTGGGGGGTTAAGCCCTGTCCTTTTTTCTTTTATACTTTTTAAGGAAGATTTATTTTTATATATAATTTTAGTTTTGATATTTATCAAAACTGAAAAAAAAAAAAATAAATAAATAGGTGTCATTCACCTTGAGAATAAAATAAATTCTTCCTTGCTGATGATAATGCGTATAGTTTATTTAAAAGTAGCTAATTAATATTTATCAAACTAAAAAAAAAATTCGAAATTTTATTTTTTCTGTCCCAATTTTTCTGAACTTTTGTGTACCAGGCAAATATTCAAGCATAGATGATCCAAAAAGTCTTTGTTTCGACACAAAGGTGGGTTGCCCATTGTCCAATCATAATTTAACTGCCACTCATCACACTTGTGTACCTGACAGATGTTGTCCTCTTTTTACACTGCTAATTTTAGAGACCTGGGTTAGTCCACCACTTGTAAAAACCATGCTTGACTGCACAGGTGCTTGTTGAGGTTCCTGCGTTCTCTTTAAATGCCTGCATACAACAACAAACGCTATGATGGCTAAGATTAGAAGAAACAGTGCAACACCTGGTACAACAGTGCTGACAATGTCTGCAGTTCGAGAGACCAAAGATTCTTCATCCAGTAATAGCATTCTCATGTTAGTGCCATTCCTGTTTGCTAAAGGTCCATCTTCAAGCAAACTGTTTCCACCACCAGTCAGTATGGCTGACCGCTGTACACGGCTTGGACTGTTGGATGGGCCAATCACATACAATACCTGCAGGTACCACTGATGTCCAGAGTTTAGCTGTTTTAAAAAAGAAGAAAAAAAAAAAACATTTTTATCATTATTGCAACAACTATGATTATATATTTTAAACATCATAAATTATTTGCCGTCCTATACTCCCTGTATAAAAGTAAGATTAGGTTTTCTAATGGGGTCTAGTGTCAAACTAAACTTAAGAGAAATCACCTTGTATTTACTATGTACTAGAACAATCCGTGAAAATTTCAGTTTTCCAATTCAACTTAATTCTGCAGTTAATGATTTAATAAGCTCATGACAAGTTCTATGACAATAAAATACCCTAAGTAATTTCTCTATCACATCATTAAATATTTGAACTTGACAATTTTAACAAAATATTGCAATAGCATTCATATATATGAATGCCAGTTATTATTTTAAGAATTGGGTACAAATGAAAAGATTTAACAACTTTTTCCATTTCACTGAAAAAGCCAATAAACACTTCTATCTTTCCTTCTTTCATTCATTTTTTTTTCACTGAAATCAAGTAGTGTATGTTTTGTTTTTCTATGCAATCAAAACAGAATAGTCCATTATTTATAAGGTATTGGCAGGAGTGAGTGGTGAAGGATGTGTTTTTTGTGGTGATTGAGGAAACTGTTAGAGTGAATGGGTCATAAGTCTGATTAGCAACATGTAGGATAGACAATGTAGATCAGCCTCTCTCCAATTCCCCTTCTATCTTTGTGCCACAAAATAATGTATTTTTTTAATATATTATTTAAATAAATATTGCTTTTGCTAAAATCAAGGGATAGTATCTGTTTATATTAGCTTAATCTGATTCTCTCTCTCTCTCTCACCCCACCCAGTTCATGTTCTCACTGAAACCAAGTAGTGGCTTTACCTATCAATCAAAATAAAATAGTCCATTATTTATGGAGGTATTGACAGGGTGTGATGGTTATGCAAACTAACAGAGCAGAACAAGCACAATTATAATAGGATTATATTGAGGAAAGGGAAGCAAGCTACTGCTGTGGTCTATTACCATTTTTGCAATGATTTTGATCCACACTGGATGTATGATATGTCAGTTTAGTACATACATGCATAATCTTCCTGTAGCTAATATTTAGCCCTTTTCCAGACTGTAATTACTGTAAGATTTGAATATACTCACTGCAAATCTATAAAATATTTGATAGCATATAAAGCTCCTTTCTTTTTCTCCTACACCAAAAATAAAAATAAAAGGGCTCAAAATTATCCTCCAGGTTTATACCTAGACTGTCAGTACTTGTGCCTAATTTGATAATATTGAATATAAACTCAACAATTTCTATCTGAATTTCTGGAATGAGAAGTTATTTACATTTGGACTATTGTCCTCATCGTTGTTGTTATTATCAAAACTTTTGTTGTACCCTCCAACCATCATCAGATGTGTATCGATCCAAGTAACCAACAAAGAATTCGAAAATGAACTCTTCATTTAATCTATGTGGGTAGACTGTTCCACTGCCCATGTCTAGGGATTTCTCATCTCGTTCTTAATTTAAGTATTGCTCAGTTATTGATGGCTCTGTTTCCTCAGAGTACTTACTGCACAGCTCAGGGATTGAATTTGCAATTGCTACATCACCATATTCATGGACCAATGCTTTAAACCACAAGGCTATTGTCCCCTGGGACAAGTCTCTGTAGATTAAGGGGTTCAGTTTGGAATTCCCTGTATGTTACCCAGATCAATATACACCTGATGAAGGCCAGAGTACATAATAGCTGAAACATTACAACAACAATGAAGGCAATAGTCTGAATGTAAATAGTTTAAATAATAAACAACTTTAAAAAGACACCTATTATAACAATAGCAAACTCATTCCAATGTGCTAGTGTTGATAGTTCACTCCTTATTATTGTAGCCTTATGGCAGGTGAACTTAAAGCTTATTAATTATATCTCTTCTCACTTTCGGTTATTCCTGTAATAAAGACATTTACCTGCTATGTGCCAACAACTCATTTAACATCAATTTTGGTTCTGGGATATTTAAAATTTGTAAATCTATCGTTCTACAATGACAGGATCTTTTTTTTTTTCTTTTTTTAGGTGAGTAGGGGGATATTGCATTGAATACCAGTAGAGAGGCTCAAATCCCAAATAAAGTCCAAGGTCGTAATCCCAAGGGTCAAAAGTCAGTCTCATAGGTCCATCAGAAAATACCAGGGCCATAAATCAAAAGTAGGTACCTCCACAAAATAGCTAAAAAAAAAAAAAAAAATAGCATACTGTGATAAAAAACTCAATAAAAACAAAATTTATCATCAAAATCTTTGTTGTTGTTAAGAGGAAGGATCAAAGTATTTTTTGAATATTTAATTAAATTTTTTAATCCTTTTTAGAACATTCGAAATTTTGATTAAAAATCTTGTTTTTCTTGCATTGGCTATAAATTAGCATAGCAAATTTTAATGTCCTTTTTGCAATGAAAGACATTAATTTGAAAATTCCTTTAAAAATAAAATAATTGTCGGATTTTAATGAAACTTTCAGGGCTTATTCACTAATGAATAAAAATTATTTTAGAAATTATTATTTTTTTTTTAACAAGTGTTTCATCCCACTTAATTTTATAAAAAGTTGAGAAATTCAAAGAGATAATTTTTAGTGGCTATATTAGTTAAAAGCAGAACTCTTTGGAGAATTTAAATCAATTTTTTTTTTATTGCAAAATTGAACCCTGATTTTACCAAAAATCTACTCCATCATAAAGTAAAAAATGTGCAATAACTATAGCAAATTTCAAGCCAAAATTCCCTAAGATTCAATAAAAAATTAGATTACAGAGAATATTTTTATAAATTAAGATTATTGTGTACTTAAAAAGAGCTTGCATTATATTCCTCATTTATTTTTTTTTTTTTTTTTTTTTTTTTTACATCATTTCTATATTTTAAACAAAGTAAATAACATTGGTTTCAAATCTGATTAATTATACTTTAAATCGGCTAATATTCCTCACATAAAGTTTCAGCAAAATATATATCTTATTCTTTTTATTAATAAAGAGAATTACATTTTATAGTTTGCTAGAAATGGCACTAAATTCAAAAAAATTCTAAACTCCTTCCAATCAATTTAAATTAGTTTTGAAATAGAGCAAAGTATCTTGCTTATTGGAAATATTAAATTTAATCTATTAACTTAAAATTAAAATGAAAGTTTCAAAGATTTTTCATTTTTAAAAATTCATTTTAAACCTTAGTTACTGTGAATCTGCAGAGGTACCTAATCAAAAGGGGTAAAAAATTCACATCACAACTTGCAATACACAACTGTCCCTTCACCCACTAAAAGCTAAAAACAATCTTGTGGTCCAAAGTAGAGTTCTTGTATTGAGGTAAGAAAGGTTGTAATTGGTCTAGACAGGTAGAGAAGTGCAAACAATTACCATATTTCAAGGCTTCCTACAGTCAACCTAATCTTGAATCAGATTTTTTTTTCGACAGAAAGCATATGAATTCTTTTCTAAGGTAAAACTGTTTACTCCTTTGTCATCATAGCTATTAATATTGTAAAACCTAGCATTTCACCTGGACAAAAATACACATTTTTTGCTTAGTCTTGTGCCATACTACATTTCTGAAAGGTAACTCGGTGAGGAAAATGAAAACCTTGTAATCTTCCAAATGAAACAGCCTTGAGAACTTTGCTTGAAGCCCCTTATGCCATGCAATTGTTTAAACAGTTTGGTACAAGATAACACTAGAGAATGTCGTCTTCTGATCAGTGGGAGACTAAATTATGATTTAGAATAAAAAGAATCCCAGGCATGGGATTCTTTGCATTTTCTTATTTAATGATCATGTGAAAAACGGTGTATTTAACATCTGTCTTGTTATAGATGAGAGGTTATATTTACATGATCCTTTTTTTTCTCTTGACTGTACCTCTAGAA
The DNA here is from genome assembly GCA_903632075.3 of Acanthosepion pharaonis. Lineage (NCBI taxonomy): Eukaryota > Metazoa > Mollusca > Cephalopoda > Sepiida > Sepiidae > Acanthosepion > Acanthosepion pharaonis. Next base: position 1,438,789 of record CAHIKZ030004663.1, read on the forward strand.
GTTTCATTCTGAATGTTTGATATTGTTCAATCCAGTTAATAAAACATGTTCTCAGCCATAACACATTCTTTTTATCATGTGAGAGTTCTGTTTTTCATGGAGCAACTCTTAACTTCAACAAAGGACACTTGTTACAACTGGTATGTTCATTCGAGGACACTTAATTAATATTAACCCTTGACACTTCATTTTTTGAACCTTCTTTGTAAAAACTCTTTCCTCTGACGTTTGTTTGAGGTAATGAAATTTTGTTTGGCTTTGTCATGTTCTTTCATCTTAGAATCTCAAATAGGTAGGCTGATATTTTCTTTTTATTCCCATGTGCCTTCAGCAGATACTCAATCATGGATTTCCACTTAATTGCTTTCCTCCAGGCTTCACTCATTAAATTTTAGATAGCTGTTGGTTCTTTTCCTTTGCTAACACAAAAACAAACATACAGGAAAAGTCTATCACACTGTTCATTATTAATATGGTACTATTTTGCATTATATAATGAAATTTATCTGAACTATTGTATGTGTTAATATATAATTTACTATTTATGTACAAATTTGTACATTTTCTTTTATTTATATATAATACCTTGTACCTACTTTCATGTCTATTTTAGCTGATAGTGTATAGCACATATTAATTTACTGGACTATTCCAGCAAAAAGCTGTTTTTTCCTCCTCCTTCAACTCTTCTTGCTGATCCTGAAGCTTCTTTTCAAACAATTACTACTATATTTATTGGGTGCTCCACATTTGTGGCCTTGTGGTAGACTAAGATTAGTAAATATCAATAGGTATTTGGGATTAATTTTGTTGTTACATACCTTGTATAATGGATCAACTGGCATTTCAAATCCATCAATTCCTGGCCTTTGTTTTAAGCTGGAATATTGAGAGGTTTCATCAGCAAATTTTGCCTCAAATTCCAGGTTTGGAACATCAATCTTCATTTTCTCATCATGGTCACGATCCTGTTAGCAAGAAAAGTAGAAAGAAAATCAGTAAATTTCAGAACTTTTTTCTGCAAGCAAATATCCAGCAAAATTAAATGTTCTAGTTATACACAAAGTTGAAATTCTAGTCAAGTTTGTTACATTCATACTCATACTCTTAGGAAAGGCATGAATCTATTTCTCCTGCTCACTTAACTACAGTTAAAATAGTTGTGCTATCTTACCTTGGTAGTGCAACCAGCCTAGGAGATAGGAGGTTTGAATTTAACTGTCTGCCAATATGTCAAGAGTCAGTGGTGGTGGTGGTGGTATGTGATTTAATTATGACAAGTTAACTAGTGGTATAATGTAGTGATTGTGTAACCAATGTATATGTTTGAACTGTTATTATTAGAGATATTCTCTACATAGCATGCAAATCCAGAAACATTGTGTAGTATTGTTTATGTTAGAGGTTTTTAATTATTGGTAATAAGTGATAGTTTTTGCTAGTGTGTGGATATTGTGTTGATTTCAGTTGGCGGTTTTTATATGTATTTATATATACACACTCACAAAATGTAAAGATATAAGTTAAATCTTAAACTATATTGATGGCTCAATATCAAAATTGATAGCTTAAAAGTAATATAATAATAATATTAATACAACAACAAAATCCACTACTCAAAGTTTCATGTGAAACTGCTACTCACATAAAATTGAATAGCAGATTTTGGTATTACTGCATTGATAATATATCCCAGACAAAGAGTTAATTGATCTACTTGTTAAAAAAAAAAAAAAAAAAAAAAAAAAATTGAGGAGAGGGAATTTGCAAATAACTTTTGTGTGTGTCACACACACATTATATATATATATTTTATCTGCACAGTACTTATTGGAAAGTGATCAATATCAGTGATAGAGCTAACATATTCAGTTGTATGGATATAAATTTGTGAGCCTGGGTTTCATGCTTTTGCGAACGTCAAACAAACAAGTTTATTTTATAAAAATTGAATCTATCTATTTATGCTTGTTTGTGTTTGATTATTTTTGGTGGTGAGAGGGGGAAATTCTCATCTGTATCCATTTGGGATAACACTCTCACAGACATACATACTGGTGTATGCATTTTAGTTCACACAAATACACTCGTATAAACAATCCGAGATTAGGCACCGATACACATCCGTGTGTTTTTCTAACTCCTTGGTGTTGACAAGCCTGTTCTGGGTGAAATAGCCATATATCTTATGGGGTATTGAATTTTATTTACATGTAATTCATATATGCTCTGTAATAAATACATTGAGCTCTCATATGTGGATCAGTTTTAATATTTTATATTACTAAGATTCACATGGAATTTTACCTGTATATTTATATATATTTTTTAGGTTTATGATTGTAAAATAATTGATTTCCTGTATCATAATTCAACTTTTGTTAAAAATAAATTTCTAAAATCATATTTTAAAAGTATAGTAGTACTATGAATTTCTGGAGCATTCTAGAACTTGTTTTTGTTTATTTTGTAAGTTTGTATGTTTGTTATGTTAAATACATAAAAAAAATAATAATTATACATAAGTCCTATTGAATTACATCATTAGCAGATTGAAAAATAAAGCTTCTGAAATATTTTTATTTTTTTACCCCTATTTGCATGTATGGTAAAATCAAATTTTTGGTTTGCAGAGTAAGCTGAAACAGATTGTGGTGGGAATATTACTTTGAAAGAAAAGCTCATTGATTTATGACACAGGAACATAGGGTTATGACCTTTTTTTGTAACCCATATATCTCACACCACACTGTGTTTGCCATTGATATCTCTCTAGAATTATCCATACAGATTACCAAATTTTATCATTTCATATATATATATATATATATATATAAAGAATTGGACAAAGTCCGACAATTTATTAAAGACATTTTTATGTTTAACATTCTTTTTATAGATACAAGTATTTAAGTAAATGCTCTGTTTATAATAAACAGTATTAAATAACATTTACCGGCCTGAATGTCCGAGAAATTTTCATAGAAAATATTCGTCCTTTGACAGGATTCAAACCTGCATCCTATACAGAACCGTCATTTACGTTGACGTGCCTTAACCGACTCGGCCACAAAGGAGTGTTCGGTAGGCAAGGTCGAATTTACTGCTTATAAACTTCAATCTTCCATGAATCCATTTTACATTCATAACTGCTCACAAATATTATCAAATGTAAACAAATGACGTCATACATCTTAAGACTATTTCTTCATATATATATATATATATAAACGTCATCCACAGATAGACTGTTTCGCTGTTTCACAGCTCATCAGTGTGGCTAGACATCCAGTTGCCTCTAGCTAGGATCGAAACCCGACTGAATTGGTGTCAGTCGGAGATTCTACCACTAAGCCCTCAGCGCACGGTAGGGATGAAAGTGGATTTTTAGCATATTTTTTTTTTAGAAACATGCCCAGTGACCGACAGTGACTCAATTCGCTTTTGCGAAGAGTCTCGCTATATAGCTATAATAGTCACTGTTTACAAACCCACCTCCCCCCCCAGAGAGCTCAATATATATATAATATTTACTCATTCAAATTTATTCCAAAGTCAAAAATGTAAATATATGCACTATATACTCGCAGATAGGTCGCACTTTTTTTACCAAAAATTTCACAAAATATTAGGGGCGTGAGCCAACATAAATGTAAATTACTTTGTCATCAGGATTTCTGAGAAATTGTAAAGGATACCCAAAAACACTAAAGCTGTGGTTTTTGTCCATATAGAAAACAATTTATCCATCATATATACTGACTCACTGCTTTAAATTTACCTCATGCTGCTAGATTCATATATCCATCATAATAAATAAATAAAATTATAAAATATTCATTGATCCATCAGTCACTGTTGGGTCGGGTCTCTCACACTAAACTGATATAAAAACTCTGAACATGCATACATAAGGAGCCACATGTAGATGTTTATTGACAAAGAAAAAGTAATTCCACGATTCATTTTGCAAAATATATATATATTCTGTCAAAAATATGTTGGACAATATGACAAAGAAATGAAATATTCTTTATGAGATAATTTCTTTAATGGTTGTTTCATATAACATTAAAAGGCATTCTTAACTGTTATTTACAAATAACAAAGTGCATGAATCTAGTACTTGAAATATTTGCACCGTGCAGCAATATAATTGGTAGCCAAATTTATAGTTTATAATTTTAATTGTTTCATTAATGCCTTCTTCAAAATGAATTTGCCATTAATTACATTAACTTTATTGATTCATTCTTTGACTATTTTATAATATTAATTAAGCTGCATTATTTCTTTATATATAATATATAAAAATGTGTGTGTATGTAATATTGTTGGTTTCCAATTTTAGAAGTACCATTGCTACAATCATCCTCCTGTAACCTTATAATTACACAGTGGAAAATTGGAGTAATACAGCATGTCATGGCACCTGATTCCTTTTGTTATTCTCTGTCTTTACAAGCGCCAGATCAGATCAAAAATGGAGTATTGCTGTTATATCTAGACTTGAACTGCCCAATCCTCACTTTCCGGCCTTTCAACCCCTATCCCACAGCTGAATCATTACTATCCTTTCACCGTTTTCATAAATGAGGTTCAAGCAAACTACATTCCTTTGTTCACCAGTACAGATTTTCAGGCTGAGTAGACTCCTCCTAATTCCCTTCATATTCCACTGGTGAGAAGCAATTTCTGCTCAGATGCAGACGCTCCCCTCACCACCACCGAAAGGATGCTTCCCTGATCACTACAATCTTAACCCCTTCAAGTCTAGGGGTCAACAGCTATCTATCCTACATATCCTCAAAATATACACCTATTTCTTCCTCTTTGTATGCCCTTACAAAAACCTAATTTTGTAACCCTCTACCTTGAAGGGCTCTTGGGTTTTGTATTGTAATGAACAAAAAAAATATGAGTTAGCCATTGACAAATCTAACAATGTGACAAATTCAATATAAAGAACAATTAACAAATTCAGCAATTCAACATATGGAGTCTTAACCACTCAATATATTTTTAAAAGTCTAGGCAACAAATACATTTGGAAAACACCCAAAAGTATAAAAAAATTAGCCTTTAACTCTCAAAGCATGACAACATACATAAAAACAGTGCTCAGCAACAAATATAGATAGAAATAACTAATGTCAACAACATGTAATTGGTACCAGCCCAACTATAGATGACCGAGATTTGCCAATGTAACGATCAATGATAAAATTTAATATAATGAAGATGATATACAGTATATATGATAATTGTTATATCCCGACTTATGGTCATTAAAATATCGTTATATAATGTTATGTAGTTTTTATTATAATACTATTGATTTATATTTTGTTTTTTATGGCTTATCAACCCTTTGTGGGTTATATAAAGCCCAAACATTTATGATTGCATTTTTTTTTTTTTTTGCTTTAATAATATATTTTTGGAGATAATGATTTTCCAAATACAAGTACTACTATTTAACCCATAGGTGGGAGGAGAATAGATGGATTTATACCTTTCTAATGGTATTTGCACATAAGTGAATGTAACCAACTCAGCTCCAATTTCTCATTCCAAGCCACACACACATCTTAGTAACTGCATAGAAAAGGTGGACACAAAATTGCAAGAGTCGCTCTGAAAGTAATGCCTTCTATGTTATACTGACCCACAATATCAGGAGCAAATATTGGTGGCATGGTTGAACAAAGGTTGAACATTCCTGCCAAATAACCCATAATCTTTTTTTTTTTTTTTTATTCTGCCATGTCACAGATGGCAGCTGAATGACGTCCAACGTGAAAGCATACAAAAGAGGTATATCATTGAATACCTCTATGTAGGAAAAATTTTACCCATTGACATTCACCAATACCTGCTGAAAGTTTACAGAGACAAAACCGGCAATTTGAACAAAGGTGGTGTCTAATTTTATCTTTAGCAACAGTGACATATGGGTTAAATCTGTTGGTGCAGATTTTTATAGGTACATAATGCATGCTCTGGTTTATCACTAGCAAAAATTCATTGGTAGTAATGTTTGTGATGTAGAGTTTTGTAACTACTTTGTGCTACTTATTTCTCTTGCCGTTTCTGTGAATTCAAAGACATTGCTTTCAGAGAGACCCTTGTATAATTTCAAGTAGACAGATTGTTACTATTTATATATACATTATATAAATAGTATCTATAGTTTATCTCAGAGATTTCTTATGATATCAACTTAACCTGTCTACATGTGAGTTCAAACTTAAATCAGAATGACAAGCTCTTACATAAGATGAAGTAGATCACTGTAAGAACCTACTAATGGCCGCTCAGTCAGTGGGGCATCAGAATACGCCAACTGCTCCCCTGTAGAGGGTAAAAGTCCCTCAATGGGGCCACCTGTTGGCCATGGGTGGCAACCTGTAATGTCTGGGGACAGGATCCTGGTGATTGAGCAGGTCGTGATCCAGATGTAAAGCGGTCACAACCCTGCAACACACCACTTTGGCCTTTACCTGGGCTAGACAGGCGGTCGGAGGGGCCTGATCCGATCAATCGGCTGGTCATGTCAAGCCCCATCATATATAACCCACCCCAAACCTATAACTTATACTCTTCTTCCCATCCAAAACTAACACCTACCCCTAAATATATGATGGAAGGCGGTGGCTGAGGGTCAATCAATTTGGGAGAAAAATGGTTCTGACACACCTGCTAAACCTTCACAGCCATAAAACTTGGATAACAGAAACAAAGGAACATGCTTGCTCAAAGACTCCTCCCAAATAGAGTATACCTTTCACGTAGCCCCATCAAAATAAAAACAATCAATGGAAAAAAAGAAATCTTCCAAGAGACCGCATGTGGATAATGACTGAATCAGAAAATGATAATGAAAACTTTCCACAATTTATTGTACTAGAAGCAATAAGTAACAAAGCACTAACTGAAATATCTCCATTTAAAATCCAAAAAGCTATATCAAATATAATCACACCAAAAAATGTAAAAAAACTACAAAATGGAACATTACTAGTGGAAGTGGAAAAAAAGATATATGCAGATACACTAATGGACTCAACTACTATGTTGAAGCTGACAGAACTGAATTGGAATCTTTTATATCAGTTGATGGGATCCTAGAGCCAATGTGGCAGAGCAAATTTTTTTTTTAGTGTCAATTGACTGGAGCTCTTAGAACCCCTCACGTTTTTTTCCTTTTTTTTTTTAAATACAAAAACACTTTGGAGCTTTAATAGCTATCAGCTCAAAATAATAGAGTTTGGCAACAAGTGAACCAATCCAAACTACGTAAGAAAATAAAGATGAAGAGAGTGTGAAACATCTTACCAGAAGTAAAAATCGATGTTTTAAATTTGAGTTTGGTCGTACACAGCCAAATTGTGAACCATCTTTGTATGTTTCTCCAGTTGGGTCATATGTTGGAATGTAGTCCTCTTTCCCTGTAGAATAAAATTTTTAACATAACTGCCATCAAAAACCTTGCAACAAAGCTGAGAGATATTGCCATGGAGCATTACTGCAATAAAAACAAACATTAAAAGTGATGTTCATAACAAAAAAAAAAAAGATTACAAAACCTTCAGGTGATAGTCTGTGTACATTAAGTCCTACCAACCATCTCTCTGTAAACAGGAGTGGTTAGTGGGCTTAAATGTAATTAGCCTTTAATGCTATATTTTTTGTTTATACCAACATTAGTATGGGGTTGTACTTTTTCTGCAAAAATATTCCATAGAGCATTGATTGGGATACCAATATTATAATCCAATGTTACAAAGTTCAGTCTAACTTGGTGCTACATGAGTTCAGCCTTTCACAAAAACAAAACCAGTATTCAAGTTGCAATAAAAGCCTAGATTTCAAATGGTGATTTTCAGGGCAACAAACAGGACCTCCTTACTTTGAAAATTATTGAAACAATTTCCTTCACATTTAACTTGTGTTGTACTATAAGCTAATTAAATATAGTGACCAGATTTATAAAATATTTGGCTAGGATATAGGAGAGCACTGTTTTTGCGCAGTCTGGCACAAGGCCATTAAAGTGGAACACCAAGTGAGAAAATGGAAGAAATAGATGAAAAAGAAGCATGAACTTTTTTCATTATTATTTTTAAAAATCAAAGTGAGCATTCTACAGTATTAGCCTTTTACCAAACAAAGCAGAATTAGTTAAGTTATAGGCATTTAGGATATTCAGTTAAGCTGGTTAACCATTACCATACAGTCAGACTCCCTTGTGTTGTTTACTAAGCTCAGCTTAGTTTGGGCACAAGGCCACGAATATTGAGCAAATATCAAATTATAATTATGAACAGAATATGTATTCTTTGTAAGAAATTAGTTTGTAGATCAGGTTTCATTGATGTGTTTTTGTAAAAAGAGTTTTTGTCAAGAGTCAAATGTATTCTTGTAATTTTAAAAGTTGCTAAACACTTCTATCTTTGCTTTCTTTCTTTCATTTTCTCACTGAAACCAAGTAGCATCTTTGATATGTCTTGACTTCTCACAATCAAAACTGAATAGTCCATTATTTCTGATGTATTAACTGAAGACTTTAAACACTTCTATCTCCCCTTTCTTTTTGTTTTTTGCTGAAACCAAGTAGTGTCTCTGATAAGTCTTTTGTCTTTCCACGCGATCAAAATGGAATGGTCCATTATTTATGAGATATTGGCAGGGTGTAATGACTGAAAGGAGGGACAAGAACATTTATTATAGGATGCTACAGAATTTCAAAGGTCAATACTGAAAGACTATGGGTCAACTGCCCAAAATATTAGACTAAAAAAAGGAAAAAAATGTAATGAAGATACTCATCTGAAAATCAATGTCTATAATATGGAAAATACTTCATCTTGGAACTTCAGAAACCGTATGGACTGAAATTGTGATCAAAACAACAAAGTTCAGGATGTTAGTTTAAAGAATACTTTCTTCTCATTCCCTTTTCATTGATTGGTTGATTGATTTTACAACATGTTAATCCCTTATTGGGTTATTTAATGGGACATTCATTACTCCATCTCACCTCCCTAACCATTACCCCACCTCAAAGTGTTTATATACTGTATAAAATTTCCATCCAAATTAACAATAATCACAATGCTGGATCTCAAGAAAAATTATTGAAAATAACAAAAAATATTCCCTCTCTGAACTGTGTAAATTGGGAGTGTACTAATGGAAATGATGTGAGGAAAACAACAAAGATAAAGATGTTGGTCTGAATGCGGAAAGAGTATTACTTCATCCAGAATTTGAAACTATATAAACAAAATTAAAGTAATATTATTTACCTGTACAGAGATAAACTTTTTTAATGGACAATTTATAGGCTGTACTCAGATCTTGATCAGGATTCCACAAGACACGTGCATAAATCTTTTGACCTAAGAAGACAAAGAAAAACCTCAGTATTAAATGTATAAAAATACTGGTGATAATATTAAACAGTGAACTGAAGTGGATGTAATACATTTTTTTTTTCTTTTACTACTACAAAAAAATATGATAATTATGTTGTCCTATTATAACAGGCAATAATGGTTCTCCACAACTTTCACTACCTTGTGGCTTTTAGCAATTTTTCTCACTTTGTCCCCACCCCCTACTCTTCAGCCATCCATTCACACAAGCTTATCAGGTAAGTGGCTCATTGTCTTCCTCTATCCCTCTTGCCCTTTATATGCTCTGTGAGAGTTTTTCCAAATCTTCCTTCAAAGAACTTCAGTTGCCTTTTCCTGACTCCAAATAGAAATGTTCTTTCTGTTGCCATTTTCTTTAAGAATTCCTTTTTGCTTACTCGTTCCATCTATAGAACATAAACTCCTATGTTTTACGACCAATAAGTAAAGCACAAACAAATAAGAGATGCCTACAAATAAATCTAAGTTCAGTATATACAAAATTTTTTTTTTTTTTACAATTCTGTACAAACAAGGTGCCATATTAAATAAATGGTTTCTGGAACCTGATTGGACAGGACAAGTCAATTGATATGCCTTTTACAACACTTTACAATTCTGTAGAAACAGGGCATCATATTAAATGGTTTCTGGAACTTGATTGGATGTGCTTTCTACAACGGCCACACATCGGAACTCAAAATGACCTGGAAATGGGTCAGGGTACAGGTTACTAAGTACATTCCCACACAAAACTCAGATAGTGATTCAGAGCTGGCCTATAGCAATAAAAACAGCTTGCTATAGAACAGACTGGGGTAATCAGTGAAAGAGTAAGCAAACAAGGCCTAGCCTAGACACATGTTACCATGACAACGCATCAGCAATGATTTTTCTACATACAAAGCTGTGACAAAGCAAGTCCTATGTCTTTGTTCATCATATTAAAATTACTGCTATCGCATGCAATCAGTCAGTAGTTCTACACGTTTCATTAGTGTGTGCTTCACATGCACACGCATATTGGCATACATATCATTTCAAACTCACTTGCAACAAAATTATTTCGAATTTGCAAATTCACTTGTGACAAGTCATCCCGAACAATCAAACTCTTGCTCTTCTTCGTCTCCATTTTTCTTCTTCTTCTTGTCAATGTCACTTGTACATTTTAATTGTATATTTTTTGTCACCACACATCCATGGAATTTCCAGTATTCTTCTCTAGAACCACATTTCTGCTGCCTGCAGTTTTTTTTTTTGCAGTACATCATAATTGTTAATGACATGCAAAAGAACATCTTTTCTAACTAGAATGTATCAACCACTTGTTAAAGACACTAAAATTCCCGGTACCTTGACTGATGAAGATGTCATTTATTTTGGAATAAAAATGATCTATAGTCATAGCTTTTGTTCCTGACCATGAAGGTCTTATTTTGATAATTGCGTATTGAATAGATGAAACTGTTCATTTTGCACTGATTTACATTCATTTATACATAAACAATGGTTAAGTAAAAAAGAAAAACACAAAAAAACTTCTTTGTAGCCTTTATTCAAATGTCTATATTTGTTTATAAACTTGTTTTCTGTGAATGACACTTGTGATATTCCACAGTTTGGTTCTATCTTTAATTAGAGTCATCATAGTTGCTTGAATTGTTTTTTTTGTCAATATTAGTTAACCTTTAGCACACTGTATGTAGGTGACATCATTTGTCAAACAAAATGTTTGTACAGCCACTGCATGCAAATCTGATCATCAAATGATAGTGTGGTTGAATTTTGCATTAGTGTTGTCATATCCTACTATGGCAACAGGAAAATGACTAACTGAAAATTAAAGATGATGCTACTGCAGTTATGTGGTCACTTATACCCAATGGATAAGGATGAAATACTTATGAATATTGCAGAGTGCTAAACGTTAAGACACACCAGAATCTTAAGCTGCCATAATTTATTTTCTTTAATTCAGAACTTTCTCTAGTACAATCTAAATCTGACCTAACTGAATCTTCCATAGATATCTATCAACCTGTATATTCGTGAAAGTGTGTGAGATTCCTGAATGCCAAAGTGAAAACATATTTTATATATATATATATATATAATAGACTGAAGACAGTATAAGCTTATAAAAATGATACCTTTATGAGATTAGAACTCACAACACTACAAGTCTGCCAATGGTACAAACCATATATTTCTGTTACCAGATAAAGGCAACTGAAATACTATTTAGTATTTAGCAGCTTTTTCTGGTAATATATTTTATTAAAGGAACTCTGAAATAGCAATAGGCTCAAATGTATATAATACAATATGTTAATTGCTTTCATTTCCAGCATAGAAATCTGGAGGATTAACTGTCACCATCTTTACTTTAGTTTAATATACAGGAAGCATTGGACATGAGCAGTATAAAGTTTTAAATATATCAGTATACTATAATTTTTTGATGGCATGAGTAAACTAGTGTGTGTGTATATATATATATATATATATATATGAATGATAAAATATAGTTTTAACATATGCTATATTTATGGGTTAAAGTGTTCAATGTCAGGGATAAAGCATATGTAAGTATAAAAATGGACATATATATATATATATATATATATATATATATTACATGTATGTATTTATCAGCTTGTCAGATGACAATATTAGATATTTTTAAAATTCTTCTGTGGTAATATCACCATCAGACGAGCTGATAATACTAATACGTACATACTTTTGGACAACTTAGATTATTGTAAAAAAAAATTACAACACATTGTCTAAATTTGCTACAAAAGAATTAAAAACAATTTTGATATAGTTATTAGCTGAGCTGATAAATCTAATACATAATGTATGTATGTATATACACATACATATATACAATACTTAACACACACACATATATATATATATATATATATATATATAGCGCTTCCCTGTGCCTTTTCTATGAATACTTTCGTGGTAATTGTTCTGATGAACTTTCTTCTATAATCCCTAGACTTTATGAATTTAAGTGCAGCACTAGATTTGTGGCAAGGTATCATTTTATAGTTAAAATAGCTAGATGTAACTGTAAGTTGTATACCAACAGTTCCTTTTCTCGCACTTCTCACTTGTGGAAGTCTCTTCCAGCTTCTTGCTTCCCAGTCAACTTTGATCTTCAAAACTTTAAATGCAATGTCAATAGTTATCTTCTCTCTTCTTAATTCCTGTTCTTTTATTGTTCTTTCTCCTCCTCATATTTTCTAACACTCAGTAACCTTGTGTCTGAGTGGCTTTATTGCCTTAATTATATAAAAATAAATGTATGTGTGTGTGTGTGTGTGTGTGTGTATATATATATATATATATATATATATATATATATATAAAAGAAAAGAACAGTAAGATATATAATCCGGTGTTCTTATAGATATTTTTATTTCTACAAAATAGTGCTCAATGTAAATTTACAGAGCATTAATATTATAAATTGATTTAAAATATGTTTTTTTTTTCGCTACACAATTCTAACCATGTTTCAAAAATGGAAGTTAAAAGTCCCGAATTTAATTTTGTAATTAAATTAAAGACATTAGTTCCATTTCATCCTCAAGCGAATTTTCTTGAGGATGAAATGGAACTAATGTCTTTAATATAATTACAAAATTAAATTTGGGGCGTTTAGCTTCCATTTTTGAAACATAGTTAGAACTGTGTAGCGGAAAAAAACATTTTAAATCAATTAATTTATGATATACATTATATATATATATATATATATATATATATATATATAAAATACATACACATGCCCAAAACAAAAATAAAACTTTTATTTACCAACATGTTTTGTTCCCTGAGAAACATTCACATTTATGTTGATAAAGTTCATGGGGAATGAAACACATTGGTAAATAAGTTTTTTTATTGTTTCTACATTTGTTTTTATTTATATTTGAATTTATAGGCATGCATAATTTAATCATATGCATCTTCAGAAATGTAAAATGGATACCTTTAGAAAATGCTCCATTGTAATCTAATTCTTCAATAGAAGTTCCACTGTTCTCCATAGATCTTGGATTGCTGCTGAAGACTTTCTCCTCATTCGTTAATTGGAATAAAGTATTGAGAGAATACTCAACTGGCACGGGACGATTTGTCTGCTGGAAGGAGATAGGCAACTTGAATCTGTGTTTAAAAAAATAAAAATAAAACAAGCATTTACATGTGCACACTTTTTTCTTTTTAAGCATTTCACCCTATGCAAAGTAGAACTGCCACTAACACACA
>CAHIKZ030004663.1:1455000-1502500 GCA_903632075.3 Acanthosepion pharaonis
GGGAGAGTAAGGCTTCCCCACCCTCCCACGTAAAAAATTTAGAACGCTGGAAAGTGAGGATTGGGCAACTCCAATATAATTTGAGCATCCTTTTATGATTTTTACCAACACAGTAATCTTTAAAATTTAGAAAAATATTCTAGGTAAACTAAAATTTGTTGATATTTGAGTACATTGGCTTTAAATTTACTATAGTTATCATTCTTATTTTCTGATAATGTCAGGTATGGACATCTGTATTTGCAAACATATATATGCAAAAAAGATTCAAAATCATTTTTAAAATATTGGTCATCATTAAATTGTAATAAGCTTTTCCATTCATGATTAGTAAATATAGTTTTACTTAACAATATCACCTAACCTCTACAAACTAAGACAGAATTTTAAAAGATTTAAAACTATAAATTATTATAATTAAAATTTTTAAAACAAGAAAATAATACTTGTAAAAATTCATAATTCATTGAAAATTTTTTTTTCTTAACCTAATAGTGTTTATAATATATCTTATTCATATAAGTGATTAAAATCTTTTTATTCAGACAGCAAGAGTTACCACTTGACCCCAAAACTAAAAGGTCAGTTGAAAACATTAAACATGTTCAAAACAACAGTCATCTGAATTCTCTAATAACCACTGAATTTTCAAAAGAAAACATTTACCTCTGAAGCTTGTGTACAGTGCATTTTATTGGTTTTTGAGACACAGCATATTTCTGTGTGGACTTCACAGTACATGGCAGAAGTTCAATGATGTAGAGACCAGTGTAATCCTAACAATAAAAAAAGAATAAAAGAAAATTTGATTTCAAACATTAGAACTCTTACAACTAAACAATGAGAAAATACTATAGCCCCCACCGCCACTCCAACACATATACCCTTATTTGCTGCTTCAAGCAGTACCCTAGATATGGACAGTGGGAACATTCTTACCCAGTAGATTAAATAAAGTGTTCAGTTCGAAATGCCCTGAAGTTTACCATTATCGACAGACACCTAAAGAAGATTGGAGAACAAAAACAATGAAGATGAGGATATTAGACCGAGTGTAAAAATTATTATATCTATAATGTAAATGCATTGCTAATGATCTTATGAAAGAAATACACTGAAAAATCAGGAACATATTGTCAGGGTAATATTGTTATAATTTTTCAAATGGCAAATTATTATACTAGTGTATCCATGCCATAAAAAATGCCGGCATTTATTAGGAAGTTTTAATAGTGAGATGCAATGAAACAAAAGTCTTGAAACAATGTATTGAGATTCAATAAAGCAAAGATCAAGAATTCACAACTAAAACAGAGGCCAAGGAACCGTATAATTAATCAGTTCCCTTTCTATTTTTTAGCCGTTCAATGGTATCTATGATTCATTGATTACTCCTGGTATTATATGAATGGCTTTTTGGTCAGTATTTTTCATGTTAAAAATTTTGTCTGTTTAATGAAACTGTGAAATGGAAATCACTCCAAAGAAAAAGATTAGCAACAGAACAACAAGGTAGTGACAACAAAGTCAAGTTGAAGCAAGATAATCACTTAATAGACAACGTTATCTGGGTGCCTCTCTTGGACAGTACCTCAATTTTAACTCCCACCATCCATACAGCGTAAAGAAAAGGATCGTACGTTGCTCACAACACCGAGCAAAAGTCTTAAGTGGCGATCCAGAGATGTTAGATAAAGAATTGGTCAGTATAAGTAGTACCCTACAACGTAACAACTACCCTGGGTACATGGCAGCAGCCCCAAAAAACTGGGATAGGCGGGTACAAGAGGAGGAGGACAACAACACTCAGAAAAATGTCTGCCTGCCATATGTGAAGGGGTTATTAGTGAAAATACAAAGGATCTACGGTCCATATAACATCAGGACAACCTTCAAAAGCTTGACGACACTTTGCAGATATCTCTCCCGAGTAAGACCCCCCCCATAGAGGAGAACATGACTAAAGACTGTGTGTACGCTATCCCATGCAGCTGTGGAAAGGAATATAAAGGAGAGACAGGCCGCCCCCTCAAGGTAAGGCTTCAAGAACACCAGAAAGTTGTAACACGAGGGGAAGTAGAAAAATCAGGCGTGGCTGGCCACATATGGAGAGAGAAGGGAGATCACCGCCCCCCTGTGGGATCATATTGACATCATAGACAAGGAACATCATTGGAAAATTCGTAAACTTAAGGAATCAGCACATACGCTTGGCCACAAAAATCTCCTGGGCCGACCAAGCATAGAAATAAATACAATATGGGAACCAGTAATAAGGAGTGCCAGAGAAAAGCAATGATAACAACATAGTTGCAATATGAGCTCTGGTAAAAACATGAAATGATAACAGCAAAATTGCAATATGAGCACTGGTAAAAATGGTTGCTGAAGACATTAGGTTTATAATACCCAGAAATTCATACCCAGATGTCCTCAAGGACACAAAGGCGTTGGTTAGATCCAGTGACAGTTCAAAGAGTGTGAGTTCAATACCCGGTTTCAGAGGGAAATTGACAGGAGATAACTGATAACTGTCATCCATCAAATATGGCACGTGGAACTAGAATAGTCTACCCTGGTGAGCAAAATAAAGGGTTCAGTTCGACATTCCAACCACCTGATGAAGGCCGGAGCATACAACGGCCGAAACGTTGTGATAAATATGGCGACAAAGATGAGGACAATAGTCCGAATAATGTAAATAATGTACATAATACATATAGACAGACTCTCTCGTGAAAGGTTTGAACAAATAAAACTGCAATCTGAGAAATGTAGGAGTAAAGGAACTGATTAATTAAACGGTTTGTTTTGCCCAGGAAGTAATTTTTTCTTAATGCAGATAAATATTTTATTTGTATAGATTACTAAAACAACTAAGGGAAGTAATCACCCACAAATGTACAAAATTAAGTTGATTTACCTCCCTCCCCATTATAGAAGGGACAGGAAAAATATAAATAAATATACATTGATAATTACTATATAGTTTGATTTGATGCTTTGCTATTCGGATCAACGTCCTCATCTTGGCTTTAAATCAAAGAGTGTTTTCGTTCGACTTTCCAAGCTTAAGGGAGATAACTCCTATCAGTTAATACTGACAAGTTTACTCACCTTCATAATCCTTGACCATTTTCTTCCACTGAACCAGAACGTCTTTTCAGCTTTACGAGGACAAGGGAGTTAACTCGTAACTACCAGGGAGCTACATATATTTCACCCAATGTTTGGAACCATTAAGTTGTGCATTGAAAAAAATAGTCTCTCCCCCACCCCTTCTTACCTTGAGACTTTCCTGGC
Organism: Acanthosepion pharaonis; assembly: GCA_903632075.3. Taxonomy (NCBI): domain Eukaryota; kingdom Metazoa; phylum Mollusca; class Cephalopoda; order Sepiida; family Sepiidae; genus Acanthosepion; species Acanthosepion pharaonis. The sequence goes on from CAHIKZ030004663.1 coordinate 1,458,304, forward strand.
TTGTTGCCCTCCAGAGCTGCTTAGGACTATCATAGGTTTCTCCTGACCAGAGCAAAGCCAAATCAAAAGAAATGGGCAGTTCCTTCGGGGGAAGCAGTCTACTTTTCATCAATGGTTCAGTATGATGTTCAAGAACATACAAGCCTGGTAGCATCAAAGTAAAAAATAGTTCACATTTATTGCTGAATTCATTGAAAATTATACAATTCAGACTGTTTAAATCATACAAAATTCAAAAGCCTTAAAATAATTAAAACGTCAGATCCCTGAAATTATAAAATTACTACTTTAAAAAAATTAACCCATTTAATAAGAAAATCTATAAAAGTCTCTTATGTTTTTCTTGAGAATTAAACCTATTAACACTCATCACAAAATCTGCTATCTTTATTATTATAAAACTGAACTTTGTGTGCTTGCCAGAAGTCATATATATATATATATATATATATATATATATAGAGATAGATAGATAGATAGATAGAGAGAGTGGGTGAAAGAAAGACTGTAAATTTATTATCGTGTAGGAAGAAGGGGAGAGAAGGAAATGGTGACCTAATTTAACATCCAGATTGTGGACATAAATGGTTAAATTTATGTCCACTTTTCACTTCTCTCTCACTTTCCACCTCTGAGATTTTATGCATGCTTATTTATATTTCAGCTTTCTTTAAACAAACAATATTTTAAATATTTAAAAATATTTTTTACCATATTTAAAAAATATTTTCAAGTGAATATGTTTTTTAAAATATTTTTTGGCATATTAAAAATATATTTTTACGTTAATGTGATTTAAAAAATATTTTAAGTGAATAAGATTTAAAAATACAAGTTGTTTATACCGTAAGTATTTTTTTTTTTTCAATTTTCTTCAAACAGACAGTATTTTAATGTTGAAATCAACTTCAATGATTTATAACCTGAACAGGTCATGGGTAGTCTAGTTAATTATAAAAATTAAAATGAAAACAGTATTTGTTGTACAGTTATAACAAAATCTGGTGGTAATTATAGGTTTCTACTTATAGCCTATTAATGTCCACCAACTCCAAAAGGTTTTTTAATACTAGAATTGACCCAAGACAAGGCTTGACAACAACTCAATAGTCCTGGGTATGATAATGAACTACATCCGGCAGCCAGGCCTCTGATTGGGAGATTGTGGGATTTGAGAAGTGTGGAACCACCTCTTAATTGCTGTTAGGGTCTCAGCTATGGACAAAATGTAAATTTACAGATTGACCTGATAGTTAGAATAGCGAATTTCATTTTAGAAAGTGCTGGAATAGAATAGATTTGGATGGGGTACACGCGTAGGTTTAGTCAAAGAGTTAGTATTGCTATGGGATTAGCATTTAATACGTAATACATTGGATTGAACTATGCAGTAAAGATGGCAGCTCACCTCGTTATGGATTCCGGAAGTAGTAGATCAAAGCTAAACAGGATGAAGTAAAAAGACAATACTATATAGAAGAGGAGCGTGGAAAGCCTTGTTTTCATTGGGTGGCGTTGACTGACATATGTCAATAAGAATGGTCGAAGTCCTGCCTCGCTCGGAATGGGATTTCCGTTTTTTCTTTTGTAATGTCGCGGTGATGTGGGCAGGGAATTTAATGAAAGCCAGATTCAAGAGTTCATTGAAAGCATTTTTCACATTAAAACCTGTGGAATTTTACTCGAAAGGTATCGAAAACTGCCTTAAAGGTGGCGACAAGTCTTTGAAAATAAAGTAAATCTATAACTGAATAAAGTTTTAGAAAGTGCTTCACTTGAAAATATTTTTTAAATATGGTAAATACCAATAATACACATAAATGAAATGAGTGTGTTCCAACTCCATGGAAGGAGCATTGACCTAACTGTAAAGATCTGTACTGGTGGAATTGGAGAATGACACTCACGGGAACATTTACCAAGTAGCCACCATGCTTGCAACCTGGCTGCAGAGGGGAGAGTAAGGCTAACCCCCTCCCATATAAATGATTTAGAACTCTGTGAAGGATGGGAAGCAAGGATTGTGCAACTCCAATCCAGATATGAAAACAGTAATCCAATTTGGTTTAATCTCTTTTGCAAAGATAAAGTACAATATAAGGAGTCAGGTACTTCCTGGAGTGATAGAATGAACCAAATATTTTACCAGCATCTTTAGCAATGGATTATCTAAATGAGTTCCACTTGAGGTCTGGAATGAACTTCATACCCAGTATATGTTCAAAGCATGGAGCCTATTCGTGAGTGCAACCATTCATCGGGACTGGAGAAAAACTCTGGGTCTTAATGGTGGACCCTAATGGGTTAATAACATATTGCATATTCCCACAAGGCAGTGCTCTAGGTTGAGAGTGATTTTTATTGAATAACCCTTTTCTTTTTTCCCCCAGCTGAATATTTGTACATTCTTTTTCTATTTAACATGTTTTTGTCGATAGTATATATTGTTCTCAATTGTCTAATGCATGCAGTATACATTAGTTCAAGTCACAAATAATTTCCGTTTTTGATTATTCTTAAAAAAATAAAGTACAAAGTTGATAGAATGTGGCGGAAATACCTCCCACATTTTAAACTGCCACTTGTGTTGTACTAGAGAACTTAGACAAGTGACAATGGAGACTTCATTTAGTTAATGTCTTACCATTATGTAAGAGGTATTTTTTCCCATACTCTGCACAGTTACACTTTATTCAGTTATATATTCACCTTTATTTTCAAAAACTTGTCGCCACCTTTAAGGCAGTTTTCGATACCTTTCGAGTAAAATTCCACAGGTTTTAATGTGAAAAATGCTTTCAATGAACTCTTGAATCTGGCTTTCATTAAATTCCCTGCCCACATCAAAGCTTTTTGCAATGATCAAAAAAGGTAATTGTTTGGTGCAAGGTCAAGAGAATATACCCTGTAAGGTAGAACAGACCAACTGAGTTCTAAAATTTGTTTCTTATGTTATTCTTGCTGTATGTTGTCTTGCGTTGTCATAACGTTTTTAATCAATCATGTACACTGCCACTACAGTACTAAATCTGTAGTATTTTAGTGTACCCCAAACTACCACGGATGATTAGTAGTTAGGATTATACATTTGTCATTACAATTGTTTCTCTAAAATGGAAGTTTTTCTTTTATGTGCCATGTCCCTTCAGGATATAGGCGATCATGGCCCTCCATATCATCCTGTGTCTTGTCAGTTTTAAGTTTAGTCTTTTTTATTTTTCCCAAACCCTGTTCTACCATCCATTTGCTCAAGTTCATCAAGTACGTTACGTGCTACTTTCCTCTGTCCTTCAATCTGTCCTGTGAGTATCAGGTTTTCCAAGCCCTTCTTCCTCATTACGTGCCCCAGAAATTTCAACAGCCTCTTTCTGAAGTATAAATTTCCTTTTTGTTTCCATTTTCTCCAAAACTTGTTGCTCACATGTTTGGCCTACGATATCCTTGGCATCTTTCTGTAGAACCACATTTCTGTTGCTTCAAGTCTCTTCCACTTTGAGGAGACTGTCAAGCATTCACTGTCATACAAAAGAACAGATATCATGTAACAGTCCAGTACTCTTTTCTTTGTTTCTAATGAAATGTTTTCTGTTTCTTCATAATCTGCTTGGCTTTTAGAATGTGTCTTTGGCTATCCCAATACGTCTTCGGATCTCGGCGTCACACTTTCCGTCCTCTGCTGGAACATTTCCCAGATATTTAAATTTCGGTACTTGTTTGATTTTATTATCCCTGATTTGTAATTTACATTTTGAACTCATCCTTTTGCTGATAACAATGCATTCTGCCTTGTAGTTTATACTGGGTCTTTTATTCTCGCTTTCCTTTACTACCTTCTGGGGGAGCTGTTGTAGTTTCCTTTCTGCGTTGTTATCAATACAGTGTCATCTGCACATCTTATATTGTTAAGATTCTTGTTGCTAATAATGAATCTGGAAATTACCTTTAGATAATAAACGACATAAGTTGGTTTTGAAAAGCATAACAAAGAAATTGAAAAAAAAAATGATATTTGGTTAGATATTTGGAAATTGATCTAGCTGATAACCTTTCAGCAACCTATCGTATATTAAAAGAAAAGAAACAGATTCCTATTAAGCAATATTTCAAAATTTAACAAATTAATTTACCTCTGAAATTAGCTTGTGTCCTGAAATCAATGACCAGATGTCCACCTTCCCCAATGGCAATTCTTAACACTTGCAGATGACCACCTAAGTGGTTATCCACCCCAAGCTCAGTATTCCAAAGCACAGATTGGTAGTAAAAAGAAAACTGCATCTCTGTGTGATGCTCCAGAGAACTCCAACCGACAGGGGGTAAGGCATAAAGATAAGAGACGTAGAGCGGGACTCTAACGGTCAGGAACGACTGACCAGAGTCAGTCACTTTGAAGTTGGTCAGGATCTTGCCGCCGCATTGGTCAACAAGGTCGGTCATGTGATACCAAGCGCGAAATGTCCAAGTACAATGTTTCAGATCCAAATGACGGTAGAGTTGAAGTGTCTTTTCTGTACGGAGCTTTTCATCAAATTGATAAGGAAAAACTGATCCTTAAAGAAAGAAAAAAAAAAGTAGGAAAATATGCAACATTTGATGAAAAGAGGAGATATTCAATCAGTTCATAAAAATAGTGAGAAAATTAGGCTTAATTAAAAAAAAAAAAAAAAAAAAAAAAAAAAAAAATGGAGAAAATTGTTTTCAAAATGAGAATGTTAAAATTTTTATCCACACATTTTATGACTATTATTTTTTAGCTTCTTTTTATTATCACGCCTTTCGCCAGTGCATTATTCAACCTACCAATTACTACAAGTCAAAAGAGACTTGAAGCTGGAACTTGATACGTCAAGTATCACAACTCATACGACTTTACACATCAAAGCAATTACCGGCACTCAAAGTGATTTATATTTAATTTTATAACTTTCTTTAACTTATTACTTGTTGCACTGTTGACTACTATTAGTAGTAGTAGTAGTAGTAATACTTTATATACTGTTTTCATTAAACAATGTATTGAATAACCAAACAAAATTTCTTCGATTTATTAAGTAAAAATATCTTGATTTTTTTTGGTGGGGGGTATGTAGTGGTTTCACAGTGGAGGCTTGTATTTGTACTAAGTCAGTCCTAAAATAGGTTCGACGTACAAAACGTTAAGATGTTGATATAATAGGTAATGACGCAGTAATCTAGTTGGGGTGGCTGATACTTTAATATCCAACTAACGGTTGTCCGACATCAACTCACTGCCGACTCACTTGTTACTCTTACTACTCCTGCTTATTATAGGTGGGAGAGTCTATTAACTATAGAATAGGTTGGAGAGTCTATTAACTATAGAATAGGTGGGAGAGTCTATTAACTATAGAATAGGTGTGTTCCACTATAACAGAGGGTTACACACTTTTAACATTAACTTTATTGAAAAAGAAACATACATTTATATTGTTCCTCTATCTTCTCTAATCTGACAAGTTCATATGTACAACTTTGATTATGGTGTCAAATGCACTTCTTAGAGTCACTGGTACCAAATAGTGATTTTCCAAGCGTCGCTTAGATGTGGTACAAGGTCGAAGGTTGTGGGGCACCTAGTGAGGACTGAACTCACTACTCAGTTGTAATGGTTCTAGCGAGACCTGCTTGCTAACCATTACACCACGTCGAGGTGCCAGTCACTGGTACCAAATATAACACAGCAAGGTTTAACATTTTGCGGGTATGTGTCTTTTCATCAGTTCACTATTTTTCACCTGTCGCTGGTTGTCGGGTGCGGTCGTCTAATTGGGGTTTAATTGTTGTGCAGCCACGAGGATGTGGTTATCGAAGAATCTCTCCATTCATTCAAGCGGGCCGGGGTTTTCTTGATCTGGACACCGAACTATTGACTAGTTTTTTTGTGAGGAAACCATATTGCCGTTCTAAAAGTACTGCATATGCTCGAGAATATTACAATTTTTTATGATCATTTTTTTTTTTTTTTTTTTTAACGCAAAAAATATGCTGGGGGGGGGGTCTCACTATACCGAGGTCATTTTTTTTTTTTTTTTTTGAAGAGATTATTTATTTTTTTCTGGAAATATCAAAATGCTTGCATTTTCGATGACCGTAACCTATTCGGTAGTTTTACATTCCCACGGTCTTTTTGGCTAACCTTAAGGTCACAAGTAATGTCCGTTATCATTATATACTTGTAATCCTGACAAAAGGCTGTCATTGGAAAGACAACACCTCAACAATGTAAACACTTGCGAAACAAAGATAAATGCAAATTTGAGATATGAAAAAAAAATTCTGTATCTGTCTATATTTCTGAGATGAGGTATTATGTACACTATTTACATTATTCGGACTACTGTCCTCATCTTTGTCTCCATATTTATTACAACGTTTTGGCCGTTGTATGCTCTGGCCTTCTTCAGGTGGTTGGAATGTCGAACTGAACCCTTTATTTCGCTCACTGGGGTATACTGTTCTAGTTCCACGTGCCATGTTTAATGGATGTCAGTTATCTCCTGTTAATTCCCCTCTCCAAGTTCTCCACTGCCTTAATCCGGGTATTGAACTCACACTCTTTGGGACCTGTCACTGGATCTAACTAACGCCTTTATCCACTCTGCCATGTGTCCTTGAGGACATACCAACCACCTGAAGAAGGCCGGAGCGTACAACGGCCGAAACGTTGTAATAAATATAGCAACAAAGATGAGGACAATAGTCCGAATAATGAAAAAATTTATTAATTCTTCATTTCTATAAGGTATTTGTTGATTTTAAGATGTATACATAGTGAGAGAGGTTTTGTTCTTCATGTGAACGACAAAAGGGAAGGGACTTCGGCTACGTAGGAGGCAGGCCTAGAGTGAAGGCGTTATCGTATGAATGACAACAAAAGTATGTTATCTAAATCTTTGTACAAGATATTTTACGCTAAATGTTTTCTCCCCTCATTTTGAGATAGCTATGTACAAAAAGAATGAAGATCATTTATTTGCTATAAAATATGTCCAGGTGGTGTCCAATACTGTAATATTTGACTACGGTAGGCCTAGTGGTATTGCTCAGAAGCCTGGGTTGCATTATACACGAGTTATATTAAAAATATCAGGGGTCGCACTAAATATGAAGTAAGCTTATATACAAGTATATACGGTACCTTCGACCAGTCTAAACTCAAAGTCTAATTCTCGTGCCAAATCACACTCGATTGCAAGGGTTGCCAAGCAAGACACGCTCTTTAAAAAGTCTTGTAAGACACAATAGATCGAGTTTATTTGTTCCATCATGTCCTTTTCCGAACGGGTGGGCTTAAAATAATCTGCGTGTCGGACCTCGGAAATTCTCTCCCTGGTACTGTTTGCGGTGAAATGATAAAGATTTTTATTTTTTAAATAAGGAGTAATGGGAACTTTTAAATTTTACCTGTTGCAGTAGGCGAAGCAGTTTTGAAAAGAGAACCAAAAGATTTACCTGAATTCTGGTCTATCCTTCCCGAATCAAAGCCCCAAAACCCTGTGTCAACTTCCAACTTAGTGAATGAAGTTTCCATCAGATTTGAGCAGACGTGATGTTGTCGGTATATAGCTTCCGACAGCAAGAACTTGATGTTATTCAATGGCATCGTTGAAACCAGTGGCAACATACCATCCTGGTGAGGAATGGTTACTGATATTCGGATTGTGTTGGGGTGTTTGAGGTCACTGATTGGGGTGTACATCAAACTGGCGACGAATGACTGTGCTTGATAACTGAAGGGGTTGCCAGTGTAGATTGGAGAATGGCAAATGCCGTCATTCTGACTAATGTCAACACTGTTACTCTTCAGCCGAATACCAGAATTTCCTTCTTTGTCGGTGGGGGCCGCTGAACAGCGAAGACGAACACGAGGACGGAAGTAGACGCTGTCCAGTAGAACGCCAGTCACTTCGGTGAAAAGGGTGTTGTCAGTAATTTCCACAAACGGCTGGTAGGAATTCTCGTCAACCTGGCTCGGGAAAGCTGCTTCCCACTTGAAAGATATTTGGGTGGAATTGATGCCAGCCTCCTCACACAGACTTTGGGTTGAAAGATATGCTGGATAATGATGGTCACAAGGCTGAAACAAACAATGAAAACTCTTTGGCTTTGATGAATGCAAAATCAATGACACTAAATAAAAAAAAAATTAGGTTAGAGAACACCTCCCTCTTTTCTCAACTCAAATTCCATACCGCTATAATATCAGATCATTACAAAAGTTGAAGCCCAATTTCCATTGTTAATATAAAATGACCTGAAGTTGATACTAGTGTTTGTTTTGGTGTCAATTTCTGGTGTGTTCTAGACTGAAACTTTGCATAGTTCATATGCGATTCAGACTTTGTTGTATCTTAACGTTTTGTCTACAAATGAATGCCTTAAAGATGGAGGATGAAAAGTTGCGTTTCCGCCATATTTTGCTCTATGAATTTCCAAAAGAAGTAAGCGTCGGAACTGAAACAAAAAAAAAACATACTAAAGTTTTACTAAGATCATGACACAGCTCTTTGGATGGTCAAAAAGTGGATTGGCAGATTTCGTCTGGTTGATTTTAATTTAAACGACCAACCACATTTTGGACGACCTTCCGACGTCAATGAAGGCGCCCTGCTTGCCATCGTGGAGAATAAACTGAGGATTTCGACGAACGAGATTGCTAAGAGTTCGAAAATCGATATCTCAATTGCCTTTCGCCATTTGAAGAGATTTGTGTTCAAGAAAAACGGACTGTTTAGGCAAATCAAAAAGGTGTCATTTACTACAACTCAAGACTGCATGTTGCAAAACAGACCTCGCAGAAGCTTAAAAAATTGAAATAGAACCCCCACAATCTCCTAACTTGGCTTCTTTGGATTTTCATTTATTCCAGTTCCAGAACAATTTAAATGACAAAAAAAATTGAACATTTTGCAGTAAGTTGAATATATATCTTTCCACAAAAATAAAAAAATAAAATTTAAAAAACAAAAACAAAATAAAGTTTCTACGAAAATTGTATCAACAAACTTGTAGAATGATGAGGAGTAGTTGTTAAAAAGCCTGGAGGCTATGTACTTGACTAATAAATGTCTTTTTGTGAACATGTAAAATATTGTTTTTAAATTTTAATTGGACGCAAACTTTTGCAATGATCAACGGTGATTGGTGGTGATCAATGATTTTTAGTGCTAAAAACCATAAAAGCTGAAAACCTTACTTTAAACTGATTTAGAAAGGAAAATATGAGTTGACGTAAATTTTTATACATCAAAATCCTTATTTTAGTATAAAAGTGTGAACTTGGTAAGTTTTTAAGATTAAACCCTATGAATTAGTATGAAACTGTGAGGAGAGCTGTTTGTTTTTTGGGGGTTTTTTTTTTTTTTATACCAAAAACCTTGATTTAGTAAACGAAAAAAATTTTTTTTTGGTGGAGGGGTAGTTTTAAAAAAAAAAAAAAGAACAACTTATATTTACATGTCCTCGTCTTTGTCATATTCCCGACATTTCGGCCAGTGTACACGCCGACCTTCTTCAGGTGATATACGTTGGAATTCCGAATCGAACCCTTCATTTAATCCACGGGGGCAGATTGTTCTATTTCCACGTCCTTTCTGGATATCTGTTTTCAGTTACCTTCCATTTTAATTTAAACTAGCAATACTTTGAGTAACTCAACGTTGAAAAATTCGTTTACGCCAATCAATTTTTAATATTTATTGAGACGGCGCAAGAACATAAAACCAGGGATTCACCACCCGCCAAGTATGCCAAGGTAGGATCAGAAAGCACAATAGTTTTACACGCGGTCAGATGAAAGATCTAGCCATGGAACAAGCAGGTGCCAAAGAAGAAGTAAATGATTAGGGGTCAGAGAAGTTATTTCACTTGGGCCCTGCTGCTGTCAGACTTGAGATAAGGAAATCTTATTTAGCGTTAGTCGACTCATTCTCTTTTCAACTAATATTCCGAATAAAGCGAGAACTTGTAACCGTAACTTAATGTGTTTCTTTTTCAGACATTTTTTTTTAAGTAAGAAGATAAGTTTATATATATTCTATGAAAACGTCTTATTATCTTAATCCACGGCCCTATAGAAGAGAGATCGAGTCAAACAGTAAAATAGATTAATATCGACACTATTTGTGATGTAGCGATGCAAAAGGCGATTATCTCGCTTTGGTCGAGAAGAACCGACGAAGGACACGTGACATCCGCTCAGTGACGTCAATTCATAGAGTGACGAAAGCAGTTAGTCGTTTCTTAGCTGCCTGGAGTCAACCATGAGCGTTTTTTTTTTTTTTGTTTTTTTTTTAAAGACGAGCAAGGCTATACCGGCCAGCGAGCTGCCATGGGGCAACAAACAAGCCCATAACGCCGATTTCCCCGTAGGGAAATATGTCCTCATCAGAGCCACAGAATATAAATCCGACTCTTTTGGGAAATCTAAATAATGGCTTCTCCAGAAACAAGGAAGAATCGTCCGGCAGCTCGAATTCCTGTCGCCATTTTGACACTGCTTGTTTATAATATATATATATATATATATATATATATATATATATATATATATATAAGTAAAAAGGTTTGTCACTTAGCTGATTGAAATCTGAATGTTTCGTAGACGGACCGATCCATCCACTCGTCAAGGGATATTAGCAATTAACTGCTCATACTTCTCGATTTTTCTCTTTTATATGTGAATATCACTGGTGCAGTTTTTTTTTTTCTATAGTGTATATGTGCGTCCGACCGCATACTCCCATATGCGCAAATGTGTATACATGTGATTATGTGGCCTTTTCGTTGCTTCTCACCCACCCCCCATTTACTCCTTAAGCATTTCACTCTTTTTTCCAGTTGTTGCCATTTGGATTCCGATTTTTTTTTTCACAGGCTGTCATTTTTAATTTTTGAGTTTTCTAGTCATTTCTTGAGTTAGGAAAATTGTATATATAATTGTTTTTGTTTTTTTTTATTTTTATGATTGGATTTAAATTTCAGTTTTGAAACATGGGTACTTCGGTGTTGCGATGATAATATATTTTTAAAAAATTATAATATTATGCTCCACTGTTGTATCGAGCACTGTTTTTTAAAAATAAATGCTAAGATCTCTGAATTATAAATCACATTATTTATTCCTATTTTTTATATATATATATATATATATATATATATATATATATATATATATTATTAAAGACATTTTTATGTTTAACGTTCTTTTTTATAGATACAAGTATTTAAGTAAATGCTCTGTTTATAATAAACAGTATTAAATAACATTTACCGGCCTGAATGTCCGAGAAATTTTCATAGAAAATATTCGTTCTTTGACAGGATTCGAACCTGCATCCTATACGAAACCGTCATTTACGCTGATGTGCCTTACCAATCGGCCACAAAGGAGCGTTCGGTAGGCAAGGTCGAATTTACTGCTTATAAACTTCAATCTTCCATGAATCTTGTACATTCATAACTGCTCTGGCGTATCAAATGTAAACAAATGACGTCATATATTAAGAAATGGACAAAGTCCGACAATTTATTTTATTAAAATTTCTTAGAACGTTAAACATAAATATCTTTAATAAAATAAATTATCGGACTTTGTCCATTTCTTTATATGGTCGATTTGTCAGGAAGGTGACTTCTTGAAGTTATCGACCTGTACAGGTGATTCAAGCGATTGGCACCTTTGTAAAGTACCTGAAAAACAATGGCATGGGTTGAGCCAAGCCTTCTGGGTGAAACTGGATAAAAGGAACTATTTTTTTTTTGAGCTAACCTTGACCGAGGATTTGATCGTGCAAGCATTGTTCAGACGGTTGATGAAACTCTCCTAGAAACTGTAACAAATGTTAGCTCAGCACAGTTGCACTATAAACCACAGATGAGTTCTGTGGGTGTTGAATAAACACAAATGTGCGTCAGCAATAGAGATTTAATAACTGCCGTAGTAAATAGGCATACTCAGATACGAGCAGTCAGCCATTACTTTAGATAGATTAGATAACAAGAAATGAATTTATCCCTATCAAAGAAACCGTTTAGAGACAAAAGTGATTACGTATCTCTCACCACCATGTTTCACTTGTATTCAATAAAATACTGATTTTTAAGGCGGTCAGAGGTTAAGCAATTGAGAAAGACAAAACAATTCTAATCCTTTTAGTACACGGTAGCATAGTATTATATATATATATATATATATATATATTTGTTAAATATAACAGACAATGAAGTTCTATTATGTTTGATCATGAGCCATTCTAATGTTCGAATGTTTGCTTTAATTTCTTGTGTAAATAAAGACAAATATTGTCAAACATTTGGATATTTTTTTTATTAAGTTGGTCCGAAGCTTTCGGCTCGCACGAGCCATCTTCAGAATGGTTATACAGACATAAAACAAAGATATCCACAGTGAAAGCTGAAATTTTGTTATTTTGACATAGAAATTTGCTATGCGATGATAACGGTCGCAAGGTAGCAGACGCAGATTGTAAGTTCAAGATGCGGTTCTATGACGTCATACCACGCGATAGACCGTCATACCAGAGAGGGTGGTTGCAGTAAAACCAATATATGTAGCGGCTTTATTATTAGCATCAGTGATACAATCTCTGAACGGGCATGTAAATTGATATTAGACAGATATTAGTAGATAACAATAAAAATATCCAAATGTTGGATAATTTTTGGATTTATTTACACCAGAAATTAAAGCAAACATTCGACGGCTTATGATCAGACATAATAGGAATTCATTGTTATATTTCACAATATATGCTTAAATAATGATCTGCTGCCCCAATATACTAAGATATATATATATATATATATATATATATATATATATATATATATATATATATATCATGAAAGTAAGACGAAAATATGTTTCTGTGGATAAACTATCTACACATTTTATCCAGTTCCTTCTTATATGGAAAATAGGAAGAAAACAAAAATGACTGCTTACCGTGACACAAACCAATGGGTAACCGGGACTAGGATTTATATGTAAGCCTTTTTCAACATCGTCATAGTAAAGCAAGGAAACAACCTCGAATAAAAAGAAATGTTAAATATTATTTCATGGGCAAAGCCTTTTCAACATCGTCATAGTAATGCGAGAAAACAACTTCTAATAAAAAGAAAGGTTATATATCATTTTAATAAACCTTTTTCAACATCATCATAATAAAGCAAAGGCAACCACGAACAAAAAGAAAGGTTTTTGTATCATTTTATCTTTTTATCTCGATTGTCAGTAAAGTCATCAGGTCACAAATTGACATAAATATCTGGTTTAGAAATTTTTCTTTTCATAACCATATATTTTAATCGATGTACGCTGCTATTAAATGTTAACACTTTTTTTTGAAAGACCTTTTTTAGTATTTAAAGTTTAAAATACAGGAAGGAGCTTACTATTGGAGGTGCCGGGAAGACAATACTTCCGGAAACTTTGTTGTCTAAAATGGTAACAGTGGTAGACTGAATTTTCCCGATTTCTGCACCAAAGATTTCTTCAGGTTCGAGAACAATGACAAAGGACTCATGCCATTCTATATGACTGTTGTAAAGAATATCGACAGCATAATCAATGCTCTGGATTCCTGCAAAAAATTCAGTAATTTTTTTAAAACGTTCAAAATAAATCAAGATGATAATCTTTATGTACTATGTCCCCATAGCGAAGAAAACGGCGAATTACCTCGACAAACCAAGCGACAGCGTTTATCCTACGACAGGAAAATATGGCGGAAAAGAGTTACTTGCTGAAAAAAGGGCACATATTCTGCATGATATGCTGAAGATGTAATTTTCAAATTAAAAACAAGTCAGTCGCAGGAGTCGCCATAAAGGTATTTTGATATGCTAATATAATATAATATAATTAATATTATTCAGTTGGCGACGAATGAAAAAAAATGCTCGGTTGATAAAAGCAGTTAGTGTTTTCAAATCGTGGGGGAGAGAGACACAGAGAGAGATACACACAGAGAGAAAAAGAGAAAAGGAAAGAAAGAGAAAAGGAAAGAAAGAAAAAAAGAAATAGAGGGGAAAAAAGAAAAAGAAATAGAGGGGAAAAAAGAAAGGAAAAAGTAAGAAAAAAAAGAAAGGAAAAAAAGAGGAAAAAGTGCAAAAAAGAAAGAGGAATAGAAAAAAGAAAGAGAAAGAAAGAGGAAAAAGAAAGTAAAAAAAAGAAAGAGGAAAAAAGAAAGTAAAAAAGAAAGAGGAAAAAAGAAAGTAAAAAAGAAAGAGGAAAAAAGAAAGTAAAAAAGAAAGAGGAAAAAAGAAAGTAAAAAAGAAAGAGGAAAAAAGAAAGTAAAAAAAGAAGGAAAAAAGAAAGTAAAAAAAGAAGGAAAAAAAGAAAGTAAAAAAAGAAGGAAAAAAGAAAGTAAAAAAAGAAGGAAAAAAGAAAGTAAAAAAAGAAAGAGGAAAAAAGAAAGTAAAAAAAGAAAGAGGAAAAAAAGAAAGAAAGTAAAAAAAAGAGAGAAGAAAGTAAAAAAAAGAGAGAGGAAAAATATGAAAGAAAAAACAAAGAAAAAACAAAGAGAAAGAAAAAGAGAAAAAAGGAAAGAAAAAGAGAAAAAAAGAAAGAAAAAGAGAAAAAAAAGAAAGAAAAAGAAAAAAAGAAAAAAGAAAGAAAAAAAAGAAAGAAAAAGAGAAAAAAAAGAAAGAAAAAGAGAAAAAAGAAAAAGAAAGAAAAAGAAAAAAAAGAAAGAAAAAGAAAAAGAAAAAAGAAAGAAAAAGAGAAAAAAAAAAAAAAAGAAAGAAAAAGAAAAAAAGAAAAAAAAAAAGAAAGAAAAAGAGAAAAAAAAGAAAAAAGAAAGAAAAAGAGAAAAAAGAAAAAAGAAAAAAAGAAAGAAAGAAAGAGAAAAAAGAAAAAAAGAAAGAAAAAGAGAAAAAAAGAAAAAAAAGAAAAAGAAAGAAAAAGAGAAAAAAAGAAAAAAAGAAAAAGAGAAGAAAAAAGAAAAAAAGAAAAACAGAGAAAAAAGAAAGAAAAACAGAGAAAAAAGAAAGAAAAACAGAGAAAAAAGAAAGAAAAACAGAGAAAAAAGAAAGAAAAACAGAGAAAAAAGAAAGAAAGAAAAACAGAGAAAAAAGAAAGAAAGAAAAACAGAGAAAAAAGAAAGAAAGAAAAACAGAGAAAAAAGAAAGAAAGAAAGAAAAACAGAGAAAAAAGAAAGAAAGAAAAACAGAAAAAAAAAAAAAAAAAAACAGAAAAAAAAAAAAAAAGAAAAACAGAGAAAAAAAAAAGAAAGAAAAACAGAGAAAAAAGAAAGAAAGAAAAACAGAGAAAAAAGAAAGAAAGAAAGAAAAACAGAGAAAAAAGAAAGAAAGAAAAACAGAAAAAAAAGAAAGAAAGAAAAACAGAAAAAAGAAAGAAAGAAAAACAGAAAAAAGAAAGAAAGAAAAACAGAGAAAAAGAAAGAAAGAAAAACAGAGAAGAAAAAAGAAAGAAAAACAGAGAAGAAAAAAGAAAGAAAATCTCACCCTTTCACTGTTGAAACTGTTAAATGTATCCGTCTCTTCTACTCCAATAGCTTCATATCTCGCACCCCTCGCCTGTGGAACGCCTTTCCCTGGTTCCCTGATAGCTATGATCTCCAACTATTCAAATATAATGTCAATCGACATCTCCAGTTGCCTTGATCTATCCACTATCCTTCTCCTCATCCTCTCCTCTATCACTCCTATCTGTTCTCGCTCTAAATCATCTGTAACCCCTTGGGTGCTAGTAGCTTCCCGCCTTGCTTGGGGTGAAATGCTTCAAAAAAAAAAAAAAGATAGTGTTGAACGGCCACGGTTCTAGATCTTTTCGCATTTATGAGGCAGTCCTCTATGGCTCCATCCTTGAACATATTCCAAATTTATGCCGAAGACACAACTATTCACCCCCATCTTAATACTAATTCCGATAGGTCAAAGTAAAAAAAAAAAAAAGACAACTGCTCTCGAAAATAACTTCCATTAATTAAATGCTTTCTATTGTTAACTTGGGCAAGAAATGGCTTGTACGTTTTAACGCCTCCCAAACATAACTGCCGTTTTGTCCTTCCATTACAATGGTTGATGCTAACTTCCAGGAGAGCAATTCATTACGCCTTATTGATCCCACGTTGTCCACTGACTTGAAGTGGAATGATAATAATGAATCAATTGCTAGGAAGGTTGATTCACGATGTCATGCTAGACAGTTTTTCTCGGCAGAATCCATCTTGCACATTTATAAATCTATCATTTGTCTGCGCATTGAATATTACAGCCATATCTGGTCTGGAGGTCCCGTAATATATCTAGAGATTCTCGACAAAATCCAAAGAAGAGTCTATAATGTCATCGGTTCTGACATGGCATCTCAACTTCAATTACTTTCCCATCACCATGACATATGTTCCTCCTATCTCTATATTTTCACGGCAATTGTTTCCATGCGCTCTCATCCTTAGTACGACGACAGTCTCGATTAAGCGTACTACTAGATTAGCAACTAGGTCTCATCGTTTGAATGTTGAAATAGATGTGACCGTTAGTTGTATTATAATACTTTCCTTTCTCGCGCTACTCGCTTGTGGAGCTCTCCCCCTTTCTTGCTTCCTTGCCACCTGCGATCTTCAAAGATTTAAATGCAATATCAATCTGTCTTCCTGAATTTTGTCTTTTACATCACATCACTAAAGTCTTCTCGTTCTCTTCCACTCTCACTGGCGTTTTAGTGGCATTATCGCCTTACTTGGGGTGATAGGATTAAAAAGAAATGTGAAATCATTGAGATGTAAAGTGGCTACGAAGCATAACAGGTCGTTGAAGGCACGTGAAATGGCCGACTGAATTTTAATGGTTCGCACATTGTAGTATTGATATATGTTGATAATATATATATATATATATATATATATATATATATATATATATATATATATGTGTGTGTGTGTTGATAACACACACATATATATATATGTGTTGATAACACACACACATACACACATATATATATATATATATATATATATATATATTATATATTCCAAAATTCGCTTGAAGATGAAACAGAACTAATGATTTTAATTATATAATTAAATTTGAAGTTTTAGCTTCTGTTTTTGAAACGTGGTAATTCCTGTGTATCGAAGGAATCATATTTTTCAATCAGTTAATTTATAATATTGATGCTCTGTAAATTTACATTGAGCACTGTTGTAAAAATAAAAATATCAATAAGAACACTGGATATCTTACTGTTCTTTCTTTTCACTATAATATATATATATATATATATATATTTTATATGTGTGTGTGTGTGTGTGTGTGTGTGTGTGTGTGTGTATATATATATATATATATAAAAGCTTTTATGATTTATGTGGACGCATAATCCGGTTTATAGTGAGAGAGATCAACCTAGTTGTGTGTGTGTGTATTTAAAAGTTAGTTTTAACAAAACTTAGTGTCAAATATTTTCTTGTGTGCAAAAAACAAATTATTTTCTTTTTTTTTCTATTACTATCTTTTTCGTTTAATGAAATTTATTCTTTCTTCTCGTTGGATATGACTGAAAAAATATTGATATTGTACCTGGTTTGAAGTGAAGAATTAGACTTTTAGCGTTGTAATCCAATCCTGACACCGCAGAAGCATCGTGGGGAGTGCAACGCACGCTGGACGTCTGGCTAATATCGCCTGTCCGTATGACTTGTATAATCAAAGTGTTGATTTCATTAACTGCCTTTGGTTCTGTAACACTGTAAGCAGCTTCTTTGAATTGCAGGCGTGGGACTGAGAAAAAAAAAGTAAAGAAAATGAAACTTATTTAATGCTCTTAAATTTAAATAATATTTTTTTTCCTTAAATGTCAAATAATAAAAAATAAATTTTATTTAATTTTTTTTTATTATGCTGGTAGTATTTTGAATATTGTTTTTAATGCCATATCCCTTCATAACACAGGCGACCATGGCTCTCCAGTCGCCGTTTTCTTATGTGTTAATTGCCATGACAGCTTGGGAAGGATAGTGGAGGGGGTTCCCGTTACCTTCATGCATTAGAATTAAATATTTTCATTCTCTTAGAATAGTTGCCATCTAATGCTAGAGGTCTCAGTTTACTATTTAACTGATAGCTGGTTAGGAAAAAAGATGGATGCATACCTTTTCCAAGGGCATTTGCACAAAAGTGACCACAAGAGACTAGTGTGGTATGTACCGTGATCACTTCAGATCCTCCCAGAATAGACTTGGTATTATTCAGCGTCCTACAGAGAAACCAGGTGCCGTGTTGTTCTGAGGAATGACCTCTTCAGAATAAAAGTGGGGATCAATGATTCACCCGATGTTAGGGACGATCCCGACAGATAGACAACGCATGTGAAAGAACCGCCTGACAGATATATAAACACCCAAACCAGAGAGGGAAGCGGATACATCCATGCGAAAATGTAAGAACCACGTTCCACTAACTGACAGTATTTGCAATACCAGGGTTGTGAATAAAATGTAATGTTACTTATGAGAGATTCGGTCGCGTCAGGTTTTCGCCTGTTGCACAGCGATCAGGTTACACAAGACGGAATTTGAACTCCGTACGCCGATTCCACCTTCTGTGCCGATATCCGTTTACGCTACACGGACATCCGTTTATCATGCAAAGTTGTTTTTATTTAAGGATCTTATATATTTTTTTTATTATTATTATAGGATGTCTAAAAATGATTACACACATTTTTAAGCTTTCTGAAGAAATAATTCACGCAACTAGAACCATCTAATTTAAATAATGTATATGAAGGCAATATTTATTATAAGCTAGTTTTAACCCGTGAAAATTTCACGGTTTTCCTATTTTAATATTCTGATGAATTTTAATTCTTAAGTTAATGATTGAGTAAGCTAAAAGGTGAGTTCTACGATGATAAAATATCCGTAGAAATCCCCCTATTGCATCGTTAAAATATTTGAGGCTAACTTTAACAAAATATTGCAATAGCAATCATAAATATTGTTATATTCCGTGCTAAGGGAATAAAAAAAATAACACCAGGTGGATACCAGAAGAAAGGTTTATTGTACACAACAAGTACAATATAAAATATGGTACAGTTATACACACAGGTCAATCTAGTAGTGAGTGCCACTAGTTGGAAGGTCGAATGTGCTTGCGTCGTCTCGCTCACTTCTTCGGAGATGGTCGATTTTATAGGTATTTGCTACCTATAGCGTAATCATTCATGGGGGTGACTGGTTATTCCATTACATCAAATATGAATGTGGGTCGTTATTTTAAGAAGTGGGTACAAATGAAAATGTTTGAAGTCGAATGTTTGATTTATTCCAATCGTTCCTATCAAATCACGAAATGAAGGTCGTTTTGAACGGGCTCGCTTCCAGATCATTTCACACGAAAGCGGATGTGCCAAAGGCTCTATCTGGGCCCTACGCTGTTTCTTATCTTCATCGATGATCCCCCCCCACCCGATGTCATCAGTTCACAACTAGGTATTTATGTAGATGACACTACCTTTTTACTCCTGTTTCAATAGCAAATCCGTCAGAGCTGACAGAGTAAACCTGGCAGCTGCTCTTGATAAGGACCTCCAATGAGAGGTTAACTGGTGCAGGAAATGGCTTGTAAAATTTTAATGCTTCCAAATCAAAACTATTTTTATTTAACCACCATAGAGAACCTTTTCTACCTTCCATCAGCATGGCTGATGCTAGACTCCGAGAGAGAGAGAGAGAGAGAGAGAGAGAGAGAGAGAGAGAGAGAGAGACGCTGCTCCTTCTTGGCCTCACGTTCTCAAGTGACTTGAAGTGGAGCAAGTACATCGAATCAATAGATGCATCTACTGCAAGGAACATTGGGACACGGTGTCGGGCCAGAAAATGAATTGAATTCTGCTGCCATATCTGGTCTGGTGCTCCTGCTATTCATCTCGAGGTTCTTAACAAAATCCAAAGGAGGATCTGTAATTTAATCGGTCCTGACTTGGCATCTCGTCGTCAGTCACTTTTGTGGCGTGGCTTCTCACTGTTTTTTCGACAAATATTTTCATGGCAACTACTCTGACGAGCTTTTTTTCCACGTGCCCCGACTATATGGATTTAAACGTGCTACTAAATTGGCGTCTAGGTCCCACCCGTTTACTGTTGAAATGGCTAAATGCAACCGCCACTTCTACTCCAACAGTTTTTTTGCTCACACGTCCAGCCTGTGGATTTCCGTTCTGTTTACTTGCTTCCCTGATAACTGCAATCATCAAAAATGTAAATGCATCGTCAATCGCCGTCTTTTGTCCTCTTGAATCCCGTTCATCTGTTGTCATTTCCTCAATCCTCCGTATATTCAGCCTTTTCTTTCACTTTTCATTACCTGTGGCCACTCCCCCGCGTGCTGGTGGCATTTCCGCTTTGCTTGGAGTGATATGATTAAAAAGAAAAAGAAGAAAAAAAAGGCTAACCGGATTGACAAATACCTGACTATGACCGAAAGTCACAACGGCCGAAATGTCGTGAACAACGAGTTCATATATATATATATATATATATATATATATATATATATATATATATATATATATATATATATATATATATAATATAAATTATTCAAGGGAGTGCTAGAAAAGCAGAATCACAAGATAATGGATAATCTTAATTTCTAACTAATTAATAACATAAACGGTGGCGTAACGGTTATTGGTGAAAAAATGGAAACGGCGAACCAGGTTCAAATTCCAGTCTAGACTGTTGCGTTCACTTTCGCACAAATACTCTCGGGAAAGGCACTAATCCGTGTTTCCTCCATCCATCTATGGGTTAAGTAGCAGCGCAGATTGTGTTCTATAACCGTGGGTGGCAACCAACCTAGAAGAATAATAAGTTTAAATTCAAAATCAACCTGAAAAGGAGTGGACTGTCAGGTGAGAAACCGACACTACAGCTACGGCTGCAGGACATGTAGTGCACCTACAACCCTCGTGGGTTACGGAACACGTGGTTACGATGTTTAATTATGCGGAGTCTCAAAGCTTTTAATCCGCCATTTTGAATGCTATTATTTATTACAGATTATGTTTGCATTATTATTATAAAGTTATCTACCGTCATCAGAATTTGTAATAACAATTGTGGCATTGTTTTTCTCGCCAATGAGAACCGCTGGGAAGTTTTTCTCCCCAAATGCCGAAATAAGGAATAGGGTAAAGCTTTCATTCTTCTCAAATTTAGCGTCATCTTTGATGTATACGGTGCAGTTCTTGGTCTGAAACGAAAAGAGAATAATAAAATAACTCTCCACTATAAAATTAGGAAAAAACGAAATGTTTTTCTCTCATTCAAAATATAAAAATATGTAAGTGTATTCTAACGATCTGAAGCAAAATGCTGGCATTATTCGATTAATTGACCAGAGGATCCTCATCTTTGTTGTCATAAATATGATTTCAAAATTTAAAATATTATTATTTGTAATTGCATGGATGAGTCGCGGTATAGTTATAAATAATTATTGACCGATTGGGATATTTTTGCATTATATCAAGTATCAAGAACATAGTGATTAGGGTCCGTAAATTAGAGGAGAGGGTTTTCAATGATTATGTTCTGACTTCGATTCTGTGTTTATCTCCCTTTAACGCTGTTTTGTTTTGTTTTGTTTTTTTCACATAAAATTTGGTGAAGCGCGAGCAAATTTTGCTTCGGAAATGCTGCCCCGCAACGATACTGTTCCTGTTGAAATATATGTAATTGTATGTACATGTATGTGTGTAAATGTATGCGTACATCGCTTCGACGTGTGTGTGTGTGTGTGTGTGTGTGTTGACGTTGGTTTATGTGTGTATGTACATATACAAGGTGAGATGGATGAACTGTAATCTAAATTAAGCAAAAATGAAAATAACATGGATATCTCATTTTAACAGATATATTTACCAAAATTTCACAAACATATCTTGAAATACTAAAGAATAAATTAATTCAATAAAATCGCCATTGGCTTTAACCATGGCCTCCAGGCGACTTCGGAATCTTCTGCAACTCTCTGGGTGGTGTCCTTGTTTAAGTTGGTGAATGCTACCATAATCCTTGCCTTCAGTTCATCTTTCGTGTTACAAGGAGTTTTGTTGGTCTCTCGCTCAACTGTACCCCATACATAATAATCAAGTGGGTTGTCTGGGGGAGTTAGGTGACCAGATGTAAGGGTTGGTTTCGTCACAGAAATTGTCCGACAGCCATGACTGGGTTCTCCTGCTTGTGTGGTATGGTGCAGAGTCCTGTTGCTAGAAATAGGTTCTTCTAGTAGCCATCCTCTTGATCCAGCATAGCACTACCACCTCAAGGCAGTTGATCAGTTTTTAGTCAGAGGCCCTGTGGGAAGATGAATGGAGGCATAACGTTGCCATCATTAGTGATCACTCCAAACGCCATAATGTTGACTGGATATATCATCCAACTCTTTCCAAATCATCTTCACTGTCCTCATATCGACACCCAAACACTCTGAAATGTTCATATTGGAGCTTCTGGCTTGAATGCCAAACAGTGTGGCATGCTGTTTCCAAATTTCTGACAGTGTGAATTGTGCCATGGTGTTCTTTTTCTAACAAGCAG
Source organism: Acanthosepion pharaonis (assembly GCA_903632075.3). Taxonomy (NCBI): domain Eukaryota; kingdom Metazoa; phylum Mollusca; class Cephalopoda; order Sepiida; family Sepiidae; genus Acanthosepion; species Acanthosepion pharaonis. The sequence continues at coordinate 1,480,929 of CAHIKZ030004663.1, forward strand.
TGCCTAATTGAACCTACTATACTGTGCAGTCGACAAAATCAAAAACAATGCGCATGCGTGAAATTAAAAATATAAAATGGCGACAATTTACCCATGTATATGTGGGTACGGATATGTATATGGCTGAAGGATTAAATGCTGAAACCTTTAGAAAAGTTGAAACAATGAAAAAAAATCGATGACAGAAATGTGGTGCGCAAAATGAGAGCAAAGACGAGATTCACTGATATTTGAAACAAAATATATATATTTCAATGCCTTACCGTTTCACCTGACTTAAAAGTAATTGTTGAACTCGGATGACGCGTCCTTTCTTTGAAATCAGTTCCTGCTTCTGCCGTGCCCTGCTTAGTGTAACAGACAACAGACGACTCGAAACCGATGTCTCCACTTCTAATAATGGGGACACTTATTGAGGAATTCATCTCATCCACTTCGTATATGTTATTTTCAAACTGAAGAATAGCAACTGCAATGACAGAATTTTACAAAATCAGCATCACAACACCCAAAATATGTGCAAGCTCCATAGAAGAGGAATTATCATACAGGGTGTCCCCACCACCAAAATTGACATAATTTTAAATGTGTATATCTTAGTAACTACACGTCCCAGGCAAACGAAATTGAAATCGGCTTCATGTTGAACAATAAAAGACTTATCAAAATTTGAACAATATATTCAAAAGAATATAGATTTATAACCGATTTTATAAAGGTTCACAAATTTTCAATAAACGCACCGCTTGTGACGCGACACACGTCAAGTTGGTAGTCCAGATTCTGCTAAACATGCTGAACCATGTCTTGCGTAACATTCTCCAGATTGAAAGATTTTAGTGAGGAGAAAGTACAATAAAAGAACAGAAGATAGCGATTGACGTTGAAATTTTTGAAAATGGGTGATACGTCTAATGCGTCTTTTTCACCGCCAACCGTTTATAATAATAGTTTATAAATTTAATATAACAACGCCAGTGTCTTCAATTTTTAATAACTTCACAAGAAACAATGTTTCTTCCTTCTGCCCTTCATTTTGCTTAATTATTCTTAAATTTTAACTGAACGATAAATTACTCTCTTTGCTTTAAAATAAAATATGTAGGGGTATCGACAAGTTCCTAAACGGTAGACCTGTTATGATTGTATTAAGTGTGTGTGTTTGTGTGTTGTTGTATTAGAAACACGTGTGTAACTCCTGGCAGAATATTAAAAGGTCCAACTACAAAAAAATGGTCGGACCTGAATTAAGTCCATTGAAGATAAAGAAGACAAACAAAACCTATATATTTGTTGGACTTAATTCAATTCAATTTGGGCACATGGTTAGAACGTTCGCATTCTGCCCATGAGATCTGGGTTCAAATGGTCAGATCTGCCAGAAAGGAGACATCTTGATATTATCAGACTGGAGGGGTCGATCTCTGTAATCGATCCAACGTGCGGCACCTTTAGAAAGTGCCTGAAAACCATACCACGTGTTGACTCAAGGCTTGAGAATAAAATTGAGTAGGGCCGTCGATAGCTGTGCTAGCACGAAGTCTGACCATTTTCTTGTAGTTGGACCTTTTAATATTCTACCAGGAGTTACACACGTTTTTTTTTTTTTTTTTTTTTTTTTTAGCAATATCGAGTCTAGTTGGCTACCTCTTCGTCACCGAGGCCTGTTAGTGCAGTTGGTATGACGTTTGCCTGTCAATGTAAATGTCCGGGTTTTAATTCTTGGTAGTGAATGCGCACTGCTAATGAGTTCCAAATATAGGACGAAACGGTCGTCCAGTGCTTTCTGCATTCTGTTGAGGTTTCTTCTAGACTCGATGAATATATTATATATATAACAAATATATGTATTTTACAATGGATATAGACAATAATATTTGTGTTTGTTCTTTGGTGAGTGTTCGTACGTACGTGTATGTGTGTATAATGTTCATGGCGTCTCCCACAAATGGGAAGACGCGCATCTTCTAAGAGAGGTTACATTGTAGTCGCCGAAATGAAAAAGAGAACGAGGCGAGAAGTCGCCCAGTATTTATAGTATAGGGAGAATGACCCCTAGTGACAATTTGGGAATTAAGGAGGAAGTAACTCCGACAATACAATTCAACAAATACACATGCGCAGCTAACACTCATTCGTACCGAACTGACTGAACAACAATCATGCTATTTCAATTCTGTTTGTTACTTCCTATCACAGACAGGAAGTAGAATGGTTTTAGAGGAATGAAAGAAGAGTTCTTACCATCTTCAGTGATGTCGGTGATGAGAACGACAGCAGAGAATGGCTGGTTAAGGTTGCTTCCTACGGAAGAACTAAGGAATACTTCAAAGGTTTCGTTACCTTCAAGTTTGGGGTTAATATTATCATCAATAATTGTCAGCTGACATTTCTGTGAATGAAATCAAGTACAAAAATTGAAGTATTTCAAAACCTATCATTGTTAATAAATAAATAAAAAAATAAATACATTTTATTTATTTAGGCACATGGTTAGAACGTTCGCATTCTGACCATGAGACCTGGGTTCAAATCTCACCATGGTCGATCTGCTAGAAAGGAGACATCTTGATATTATCAGACTGGAGGGGTCGATCCCCGTAATCGATCCAACGTGCGGCACCTTTGGAAAGTGCCTGAAAACCATACCACGTGATGACCCAAGCCTTGAGTGTACAATTGAGTAGACGGAACCCTTAGGGGCCGTCGATAGCTGTGCTAGCACGAAGTCACAAGTCATCGTGACCGAGGGTTTGGGCGTGCTGGCTTTGTTCATATTGTTGACTAGTCTAGATTCCCAGAAATTGTGACTAGGATCTACTCAGCATAGTTACAGCATAAAACACAGGTGGGCTCTGGAGTGTTGATCAAACATAAATGTGCCTGAACGAGCGTCTGCAATAAGGATTGGTTAGCCGCCTTAGTAGACAGGAGTCTTCGAATACGAGTGGCCAGCTCTTTTTCTTATATCTATATATATATATATATATATATATATATATATATATAAGAAATATAGTCTTAAGGTGTGCTATATTTATTGGATAAAGTGCTCAATATCAGTGATAGAGCGTGTGTAAATATAAATGTGAACATTGAAGTCTGCCTGACGATTGCGTCTAGCATGACACAGACTGTCGCCTCTGTTGACTTCAATGTTCACTATATATATATATATATACACAAAAACTATTTCAAAATCCACACACGGAAATTGAGGATCCTTTTTGGTTGGGCCGAGAACTATTTGCCACCTCCTCGTGTTTGTCCTCGCAAATAAAATAAATCTAGAAAGCTTTCTTCAACTTGTGCAGATGAGGCCAACAAGGGACAGTCATGTTCGGATTTACATTTACGATTGAAAAGCTTTTCGGACACAAAATGTCTACGTTTTGATTAAAAAAAAAAAAAAAAAAAAAAAAAACTTTGAAGAGAGACAAAAAGTATATATATATATATATATAAAAAAAAAAAAAAAAAAAAAAGAGTTCAATGCCAGAATCAGAAAGTGATGTTAGGTTGTCCCAAAAGTTCGTAAACACTTGCAAAAAATTGAAATTTTACTTTTAATAACAAAAACAATAAAAATTATTCCTCAAAATAAAGACCATTTTCCAAGATTTTCTGCCATCGATCTGCAAGCTTTCGGATCTGGTGAAAGTACCATACAGCCAGCTTCAAATCAAAGAATTCATGACACGCTCCCTGACTTCATCAAACGAGTCGAATCGGCGGCTCTTCAGAAAGTGTTGCATTGAGCGGAAAGGGCCGTAATCTGATGGAGCACAGTCAGGACTGTAGGCTGGATGTGGCAGAACCTCAATGCCGTCCAGCTCTTCAAACTTGTCTTTGGTCTTCCTGGCGGTGTGTGGCTTGGCATTGTCCTGCTGCATCAAAGCGCGCTTTCGGTTGATCAGAGCCGGGTACTTTTGCTTCAACTTTTCGTAGACCCGCTCCAGTTGCTGACAGTAAAGTTCGGCACTGATGACACGACCATTCGGAACCAACTCAAAATGCACGATTCCTTCAAAGTTCCACCAAATGCACAACATGACTTTCTTGCCGAATCGGTCTTGTTTTGGAACCGACGGTGTCTCTTGCCCTTTCTGAACCCATCGCTTGTCTCGATTGTGCTGGATTGTGTTGCATAAAAATTCAATTTTACGCAAGTGTTTACGAACTTTTGGGACAACCTGATATTATTTAATTTCTCCCCTTACCTGACTTGTCTGTCCAGGTCTGAAAGTGATCTGATTGGACACTGGTACATAATCCTGCCGAGGTAAAGCAGATAAAGGTGAGCTCAACCTCGTGGCGCACCACACGATAGACGTATGCGTTTGATCAGAACCCGACCGAAACACGTCGATTTCTACGACACCAGCGCTTTCGTTAAAGATGTACAACGGTTTGGAGAAAAAGATCAGCGATTCTGTTAAATAAAAGATAAAGTTGAAATATTAATTTTATTGTTATTATTATTATTTCCTTTGATTTATGTTGTATACACATTTCCTTCCAGGTCTCAACCAGAGGAATGGTTTCATAACATTTTCCACTGATACCCCCCCAAAAAAAACCCCCAAATTACTAACATCAGACACATTTTACATAAAGCTCTTTGTACTTGTGAGTACATTTTTTTTCTATTTCTTTAAGGCATGGACTACCAGGAATCTCTTCAATGAGTCTTTCGGAACATTTTCCAATCAACCCGAGGGCTCCAACTAAAACTGGAATTATTGGTGTCCTTATGTGCTACATGTTTTAGATTTCCACTTCAAGATCCTTGTATTGTAACAGTTTTTTGAATATCTCCAAAGATACATTACAATCTGAAGTGACTGTTATGTCAATAAGAAAGTACATTCTGTTTGTGTCGTCATTATTATTATTAATAGTTATTAAATTTAAAACATTATTACATGTCGTTTGAATCAATTGCTAGATCTACTGCTAGGAAAGTTGGTTTACTGTGTCGTGTTAGACATTTTTTTCTCGCCACAATCTATCTTACATAAAAATATGTAATAAGTCTACCATTCATCCATGCTTTGCTGCCACGTATGGTCTGGTGCTTCTGCTATATATTTGGAGAAATAATCTGCAATGTAATTGGACCTAGATTGGCGATAAGGTCTAATCATTTTACAGTTGAATTGGCTAGAAGTAACCGTTCTGTGCTAACATTTTCTTTTTTCGCTCTCTCGATTGTGTAATTCTCTTCCAGCGTCTTGTTTTCCAGCCGACTTTGATCTTCAAAAATTTAAATTCAATTTCAAGTGTTATTTAATGTCTTGCTTTATCTTTTATTGTTCTCGCTCCTTAATATTTGTTTTACCTTTTCTTTCACACTCAGTAACCATTTGTGTCTTATTGGCTTTATTGTCTTTCTTGAGGTAAAATGATTCAGAAAAAACCCCCCAAAAAAACAAGATAGGTCTTATCTCAATCCTCTCTTGGGACTTTTTAGTCCCCAGCGAATTTCGTGTCATCTGAACACAACGCAGAATAGTATACAACCAGTGGTGTGCAAATGGGGTGGCCCCGGGCGGCACTCCTTGGGGAGCGACACATCCTATGGAGTATATTATTTTTGTTGCAACAAAGGCAGCGATAAGGAAGAAGAAACATAACTGTTTTTATTTAGCAAATACACCTAAAATTAGATATTAAAAATAAAATCGTTTTTAATTTTAGTTGTAAAATGTCTATATTTGTCTGCTGGTACCTATTTGAATCCAAAGTTTTTTTCATACTTGTGTGAGGAATCCAAGACTTTGGCGTCAGTTCTTTCATTTTGATTTTTCATGTATGTGAACTGATAGTGAAAAAGAAACTTCAAAAGATATAAAAAGGTGGGTGCGGAGATAGAATTCCGTAAAATCAAAGACTACTTAAAAAATATTAGTTATTATTGAAACATTTTCATTCTCATAGAGTCAACTTCTTTCAGACTAAAAACTGAAAAACCAAAGGAAATTTGGTATCAACATAATTGTAAGTGTATTTTTTCTTTTTGTTAATTCTATTTTAAAGAAATTTGAAACGTTAAAAAAATGTTGAGAATCTAACTTTAATTCAATGTATTAATCGCTGGCGGCCATTTCCTTGTTTTTTTGTTGTTTTTTTCTTGCACCAAAAATATTTGTATTGTTTTAAAATTTAACAAGATAGAAAATCTAAAACATATGGCACATAAGGACACCAATAATTCCAGTTGTAGTTGAGGCCTCGGGTTGATTGCAAATGTTCCGAAAGACTCATTGAAGGGATTCCTGGTAGTCCACCCAAAAAAATAAATATTTTCACACAAAAAATAAACTTTGAACATTCTTTTTTACACAAAAAACAAGTTTTAGCGGAATTTAACGAATTTAAAAGCAAAAATGAAGAAGTTAAAATCCAGAATTTAAAAATAACAAAATGTCGCTAATTTCTTTTAGATGACAGGGGAAAATTTGACATAAAATTTCAATTTTATATATGTTAAAAATAAATTAAATTTTTTTGTCAGGACAAAAATACCATTTTTTTTATCCAACTTTTGGGCGAATACCAAGTGAAATGAGAGAGTATATTCAACGGTTCCTATAGTACAATTGAACCTCTTTTATTAAATTTATATTTACGAACTTCTAAACCAAAATTGCTGCATCAAATATCTCAAAGTTGAGCTAAATATTATTATTATTACCTATAACTTTTTTTTTGTACGGTAAAAATATAAACTACTACTAAATATATTTTATTGACAGTACCACCAATAAAGCAATAAACGCTTTATTTTTATAATTAGAATAAAAATGTGAAATTTCTTTGATAGTATAAATAATTAAATTATGCAACTATCATGTAAATTTGGAATGTTAATGTGGTGGCCATTTCATGCAAAAAAAAAAAAAAAAAAAAAAAATGAGGACTTGTTTTAAGTCATTGTTTTTCTAACTTCCCATAAGTTAGGTGTACTCATACAAAGGAAAACAGCAAACAAGACCTCAATATCTGTAAGGCAATATCCACCATTAAAATAAGTAAACTTTACTTGTTTATAACGTAAGTATGAAACTTTTAATTGAAAATATTTGATTTTTGGTCATTGATTTTCAAATCCAAATCTTCTATTTTACTATTTATTATTAATAGTAAGTAAACCTGATTTTAGTTAATTATTAATAACCAACAATGTCATAGGAGACAGAGCGAAAATTTAAAGAATTTCAAAACAAACCTAATTGTAATAAAAATTCAAATGAAATATATTTTCAAAATTAATCTTTCAGCTTATTTTTTGAGAGCACAATAATATAGTTTCTCTTTTTGTTGCCATATTTCACAAAATACTTTATCGAAAGATTTTGCAAAACAAATATTAGACAAGAAATATTTACGCAAAATTTTATTTAACTACTACTGAATTGAAATCGATTTTCATTTATGTTTATCAACTGTCAATTATTAGATTTTTGTCTTTTTTTAATCGGAATGTTCAACTTTCTGTAGTTTTAGTTTTAAAACAATAAAATACGGTTAAGAAATGTTTCACAAACGAATCCATTTTGTCAACCTTATTTATAATCTATAAATAAATAAAATTTGTCAACTGTGTTAATGTTTTTTATTTAAACATTTTCTCTAACTGATTATGTTAAAACTTTGTGAACAATGGATCTGTCCAAAAGAAAATAAACTAAGGATATGTTGTGATTTCTTTTGCGGTATGGAAGGAGGAGACGTCAGACACAATCCTCGCCCCGGGTGCTACTAGACCTATGCACACCACTGTATACAGCACCAAATGCTCGAAGATCAATTGACTACTCACAGACATAGCTAATCAACAGATAAAGAACTCTTAAATATAAATTTATCAAAATCTTTCACATACGTACGCACGAAAATGGGCATACATACGTACACACCTTCGTTTGCCTCCTTTCTTCCGGCTCCATGTTTTCCAGCCAACTTTGATCTTCAAAAATTTAAATGTAATGTCAATCGTTATCTACTGTAATCTAGATTAGTCTTCTATTGTTCTCGCTCCTTGATAATGTCCACTTAGCTTGCTAAGACAATAAGTTTTAACTGTACATAATTGTTTATTCATTCTTACTCCCTGTTTGAGGAAAGTTTAATTCGTCCCTATCAACGAAAGTCTATCAAAAATATTCCTCAACATATCTCATAGGTTAATGTTTACCCAAACGCCACCGACTAGCGGTACATATGCATAAGTTAAATCCATAATACTGCAATAACTCCATAATAGTCCAAATAGGGGGTCTAATATGCAATTAAATAGGTTATTTTAGCTAATGGGTTAAATTCTACCATTCGTTCATGCTTTGAATATTGCTGTCACATATGGTTCAGTGTTTCTTGATAAAATCCAAAGAAGAATCCATAATGTTATTGGTCTTGACCTGGCATCTCGGCTTCAGTCACTTTATCACCGTCGTAATGTAGCTTTCCTGTGCCTTTTCTATAATTACTTTCATTGTGACTATTCGGATGATCTCTTCGATATGACACGTAGACTTTATAAATTTAAGCGCAGTACTAGATTGGCGACTAGGTCTCATCAATTCACAGTTGAATTGGCTACATGTAATCGTAAGTTCTATGCTAACATTTTCATTTATAGTATTTCTCGCTTGTGGAACTTTCTTCCGGCTTCATGTTTTCCAGCCAACTTTGATCTTCAAAAATTTAAATGTAATGTCAATCGTTATCTAGTGTTGTCTAGATTATTCTTCTATTGTTCTTGCTCCTTGATAATGTTTTTTTTTTTCTTATTCTTTCATACTCAGTGACCCCTTGTGTTTTAGTGGTTTTATTGCCTTACATGGCGTGAAATTACTTTTTTAAGTCTTGTCTTGAACAAAAACTGAACTTACCATCATTAGGTCCATCTATTATAGCGACAGCTTTATTGACTAAGCCCAGTCGTGCGCCTGACGAGGGATCCGATAATACCAGTTGAAAATGCTCTGCAGCTTCATAAATGGTGTCATCTATAATCTGCAAAACAAAAAAATAACAAATAATAATGAATTTCATCAAATGCATGCCAACATTGCTTTAAGGCTCTACGCTGCGAAGACACAACCGAATCTAACCTCTTGAGTCCGAATCCACGTTACACTTTTCGAAAGAACAAATAGAAAAATAAAGATATATATAGATTTTACAATTAGCTGACAGACACTGAATAACCAGTCTTAAAAGTTTGCTAAGGGATAAGGAAGTGCGAAGAAGAAAATGAATTCAGCGAGCAGTGTTCAAATTCTGGACTAGTCTTTTGTGTTCATTTTTAGGCTAATGCTAATTCGTCTCTTCTTCCCACCACAAGCTATTTTTTAACTACTGTTCAAGCCACAAGAGCCACTCAAGGTAAAGATTTAGTAAATAATGTTATTGTAAGCGCATACAGAGGGGAAGCAAGAGGTGCATATTATGATGATATGTAGGATAGATAACGGTTGACCCCCTGAAGAGGTTTAGATTGTAGTGATCTGGGAAGCGACCTTTCAGCAGTAAGATTATGAGGATAATGAAGATAGCGATTGATCCTCGACTAGAAGAGGTTTAGGAAAGCAGCCACGCGGGAGTTTGTTCCACGTAGTAGTGGGAAAAGTCTCTCTTAGTGGAATTTTCTTTTTACGGTTGGAATGTGTAAACTAGTGGGACTAAATATCGAAGCTCATCTGAAAATTTACGATAGGGTAGCTATAAGGTTTCAGTGTTGCGTCTTTAGGAAAGAGGTTGCAGAGTGCAACCGTGCAAACTGAGAGGAACTTCCTCCTCACCAATGGAATATGAATGGAATGAAGATGACTTGACGTCTTGTATGTGATCTAGCGATCGTAGCTGTGAAGGTCTGGAACCAATAAATGTAGTTTACCCGAACATCTGCGACGGAAAATAGCAGGGTAGACTGCGCTCTCTAACCTTAGTTAGCAATCAGTAAGCTGAATTCCAAACTGTGAAGAAAGCAGCAAAAAATAAATAAATAAAAATAAACACTATTCCCCCCCAAGAATCCATGATAATCCCCGGATAATAGAGAAAAGGAATCTGGGCAGAGTCACGATCGTCTATTTAAAAGGAAGATAAATGAATTTGGTTTCTTAGTTGTACTTTGAATAAATGGGGCAATAATTTTAAGTTGGGTTTAAGTTGTAGGCTAAAAGAATACCAACAAAAAAAAAATAGGTTCTCACCGCGAGTACCGACCGATTTAACAGTTGATATACGAGATCGCATATCGCTCGAGCAGATTCAAAGCCAAGAAAATCCAGAAATTCGAAGCTGAAATACCAAATACACTGACGTGGCAAAAGTCATGGATCAGCAGTATGTAAAGTCAATGGTAGGTGGCGCCACCGTAACTTGATAGAAATGCCCAGACCTATATCAGCTATCCTTTAAAATATGTTGAGTCAGTGATAACACTAGCGAGACTAGTCATGGCAAGGCGATGTGAATTATTAGAATTCGAACGGGACATGATATAGTTGATGCCAGACGATTGAACATTCTATTACTTAAACTGTAGGAAAATTTCAAACCCTTCATTTGACGCGTGTACCGGGAATACCTGATGGAAAACATTACCGTCCACCGTAAACAGCGCAGAGGGCGGATACAGGTCCTGCTTAGAATTGCTTGCAGTAACGAAAACTAGCTTAAAATCATAGTCGCATTCACTACAGTAGGTACCAGACGCATATCTATCAAGCCATTTAGCTTCCATATGAGAGTAGAAGACACGCTGGGGTGCTCCCGTTAAAACCACGACACCAGAGATAGTGAAGTAACAGACCCAGATGAAACACTATTGGACCCTGGGAAATTCAACGTTTTTAGTGGTCTGATGAGTGATAGTTTCAGTTGTTACGGGCTTAGGGTATGTGGTGAGACTCTATGAGGCCTGGGCACCTATTGTCAACAAGATACTGTGCATACTTGTGGGGGTTTGTTAAACGTCTGACATATATTCACGTGGCATGGATTGAGTCCACCGGTCCGCCTAAATGCGTCATTAACCGGTAACTCAATGTTACGCTGTTTTATGATCATTTGCACCAATTCCTAGAATCCGTGGGCCAAAACGACGAGCTGCTATTTCCAGCATGCACCATGTCATCGATTACCCAGAATTGGTTTAAAGAGTATTCTGGAAACTTCTAACGAATTGTATAGGCACCAAGTTCGCCCAGTTGATGTAGTAGAGAGTCCTAGTCTGTTTATTTACTTTCAGTACTTTCCGGTAAGGTAAAATGGGTGGATCTGGCTGGACATCTGTTGTTCGAAAATAATTAGTACAATAATATATAAATAATTATTACACTTATATTAAAATCTGAACCAATAGTAAAAATTGGTTCAGAATATCCAACCTCTCAAATATTCTCATATATTTAATGATAATTTTATACTTTTAATTCTTTTCTTATTTATTGTTTTGTTTCTATTATTGTACTAAAGTAACATTTGATGACGATCTATTTACTCCGACATCAATATATATATATATATATATATATATATATATATGTGTGTGTGTGTGTGTTTCTATGTTCGTACCTTTGATTACAGCCATAAAATTATTTTCCAAATATGTAGATTTTGGCATTAAATAACACAAATTTTGATACGCCGCTAAACAAAATCAACGAACCAACCTCCTCTCATTCATATATATATATATATATATATATATATATATATATATATATATATATCTCACACACCTTATTCAGTAACTTTCTACCTTGAGTGGTTCTTGGTATTTTTATTAGGCGACCTTTGGTCAGAACTTTGACGACCCGAATTGAATGGGGGTGATTTGTATCCGATGGGCGTGGAATCCTGACAGTGATGGATTGTTTTTGTTTAAGTTTTAATATGAGAGAAATAATGCGCCAAGACGGTGAGTACTGCTGCAACAATAAAGAACTGAAGACATCACTCTCTGCTCCCAGATTAGAGCAGTGATGTGAGACCGATCTTTTGATCCCAGGTCAGCAATGGAAAAGTAAACCACCCTCCGCTAAGTTGGGGGTGAGACTTTGAAAAATCCTAAGATACCCGTACCGCGGTTATGGTAGAGACAGAAAGCTGGTGAAATGCAGCTGCTAAGCACTGTCTGCATCAAGCAGTTTGATCAGCACTGCTCCCTTCGGCAGAACCAACGTTTGGCGATACCTAGCACCGTTAGGATGCTACTGCCGGGCATTTGGCTAATGCCTCTATTGTACTGCTTTGGCTTCCCATGGTGCTAGTCAAACCAGAGAGTATCGTTACTGGCGTGAGATCATAGTTCTGGCATTATAATCTGGAGTGGTCAACGAGAAAAAAGAGTGAAAGTTAGTAGCAACAATCGAGGCTGGCCAGTTATGAGCGAGCAGTGCCACGCGTTTCAAACCTCTGGACCAAGATGAATCTCCTTGTGTCTTTGTCAAATACGACAGTCGATGATGATGCTCCTTGGCGTGTCTTCAGCAGACAAGCCAACACTTGGGGATGGTATGTTGCTGACCGACTGACCTGTTGAAAATCCGTCCTCTACCTCCTTATCGTTTTATCCAAGAAATGATGCTATTATTACTGTATCTAACCCTCCGAAATAAAGCGAGGAAAAGAACCCTAAAAAAATAAATGTCCATCGTTCATTTAGTCCGTGATGCAGCGTTGGAGCCTGAGGAGTTGCCGGTGAACAACGAGAAACCCAGGACAAATTTAATAAAAAGAAATCCTATGATACAAAAATGCATTGCTAGATCATAAAAGGTTCAAAGTTTATTAATTAAGGTTATACTTCGCAAATTGCAATACACAAAATGACTTTTCTTGTGGTGTGGACATTTTAAGAATTTACACAAATTATAATAATTTAAATTTATATAAAATCTGAAAAAAAAAAAAACAAACAAAAAGAAGCATTTAAACAAGATTGAACAAAACTTTCATTTATTTTAATAATTTTGAATCTTTTTCTATGTAGTAATATGTTGAATATGTTTCTGTCTTTTTTATTATTTGTTTTTATCAGATTTTCAAAATCTGCTCTTTCTTTTTGAATAACCCTGTATTATGTACCCAAGCACATATGTACTCATATTAAAAGCCTTGTGTCAGACTATTCTAAAATAGGGTAAAAATAATACCTTCAAAAAAAAAGTTACGAAATGAAAACTTCAGCCATTTATTAAAATGTTACAAATAAGAACATCCGGAATCTATGGAATATTATCAGTGGAAAGATTTCAAAATACTACGTCTCGGGCATAATTGCCTAATAAGATCACTTACCTTAACTAGACACGTTGTTTGTCTTACATCTTGAGGAAAGACAACGCGATAAGAGTTAGTCTCTTCTCGACCAATAAAATCAGCTCCTGGCTGTAATTCTATCCCAGTGCTTCCAACGGCTGTCATAGAATTTGTTGAACAAATCACAGAGACGGCTTGGCTAAAATCGCCTGAATGTTTAAAAATAGAGAAAAAATGCATGTAATTCTTCTCACGATCAACCAATGTGTTGTTAGTAAAATAAGTATAACAACAATTCGGCTTTACTCTTCCAAAAATTGTTATAGTTTGTTATCGGTCATACAAAGACGAGAGTAGTGATGACCTATAAAGGTCGGCGTTCAAATACATGTATAAGCAAAGATTCAGAATGCTGAATTTAAAAAAACAAAAAACAAAAAAAAAAAAAAAAAAAAAAAAAAAAAAACACAAAAAAACAAACAAAACAAGAACCCCACAAAAACAAAAACAAAAAAACAAAAACCCCACAAAAAACAACAAAAAAAAACCACAAAAAACCAACAAAAAAAACCCCAAAAAAAAAAAAAAAAAATCCAAAAAACAAAAAAAAATCCCACAAAAAAAAAAAAAAAAAAATCCCACAAAAAAAAAAAAAAAAAAAAACACAAAAAAACCCAAAAAACAAAAAAAACAAAAAAAAAATTTTAAATTAAAAAAAATAAACAAAAAAAATTAATTTCTCGCCGGCACTAACTATCGATGTTCTGATTTATAAAACAGGCGGGTAAGACTGGCGCAACACAATCTTTTTTGCCTCTTTTTTTTATCCTTCTGCCAAAAGATAGGCTTAGTGGATATATTTCAGATAGACAATTATTTCAGCCACCGTGTCAATTTCAGACTAATGTCGAAAGTTAGTGTTCAAGCCCAGATTAAAGCGACGATTCCAACTGCTGTTTTCAAGTTCAAGCACAGGTAAAAGCGAGAATTTCAACTTCTGTTTTCAAAGCAGACAAGATTTCTCTTCCTCTTGGAGGACTGATGCGACCTCATTTTCCCATCCTCTCTATTTCGCTTTATTCCATACAAAGTTAAATATCAAAAGGCAGTCGGTCATTATACAATAGACCTTTTGAAGTGGCATCTTCATAGCTGTTTTAAATGTGATAAAAAAAACAAAAAGGACCTGAAGTAAAGTTTTGAACTATCAATAACAAAAAAGAAGGAAATGTCGGAGTTAGCTCCTCCTTAATTCCCTAATTGTCACTAAGGATCTTTCTCCCCATACTATAAATACTAGGCGACTTCTTGCCTCGATCTCTCTTTCCTTCAGGCTTTGTGCCGCATCCCACCTCGCGTGGAGGTGAGGTAAATCCTCTTCATTTCAGCGACTACAATGTAAGTTCTCTTAGAAGATTCGTGTCTTCCTATTTATGGGAAACGCCATGAACATTATACACACATACACGTACGTACGAACACTCACCAAAGGACAAACACAAATGTTCACACACACATACAAATATTATTGTCTATGTCCATTGTAAAATTGTTTTGTTTAATACATATATATATATATATATATATATAGTCTTGTTTATCTTCTTTCAACTCCGGTTGGACACAACTAGAGTCCGCCATTTTTCTTGACCGTCTAGCAGGAAATATAAACGCACGTGTTTTCTTTTCATCTCTCCCCCCCGGTCCACTACAGAAAAAATGTTACTTCGAAAGTTACAATGTATTATAATAACATCCTATGTTGTAAGTATAACATATAAAGGCTGCATTATTATTAATTGCTAATAATTACTAATATTTTTATTGACATAGGCAACAAAAATACGTTTTAAAAAGCTAAAAAAAAATGATAATGCGTCAGAATCTGTCTATATTTCTGAGATGAGGTATTATGTACACCATTTACATTATTCGGACTACCGTCCTCAGCTTTGTCGCCATATTTATTACAACGTTTCTTCAGGTGTTTGGAATGTCGAACTGAACCCTTTATTTCGCTCACTGGGGTAGACCGTTCTAGTTCCACGTGCCATGTCTTATAGATGTCAGTTATCAGTTCCAACCACCTGAAGAAGGCCGGATCATACAACGGCCGAAACGTTGTAATAAATATGGCGACAAAGATGAGGAATAATGTAAATAGTGTGTTAATGCGTCATTTAACAAATTTGAGTGTTATAAATACTACAAGTAATAAAGCATATTGAAGTAAGCAGAGCAGATGAGAAATAAAGAATAAGCCTCCAAAAAAGAGCAAGAGAAATATGATGAAAGAAATACTAATAAAAATTTAATAATAATTAACAATGCTTCATTTAAGACATTCGAATCCTATTAATACTACTAGTAATAAAGCATATTTACGTAAGCAAGGCAGATAAGAAATAAAGAATAAACCTCCAATAAAAAGCAAGAGAAATGAGATGAAAGAAATACTAGCGAAAAATTAATAATGGCAATACATTATTTCAAAACATTTTAAAAGAAATTACTTAATGTATGGAAATTCATTACCTTTTCTTCTCAGACCGGCCCGGAGGTAACCATCAGTTTCGTTTATATGAAACGTCTCTTCAGTAAATTCAATGACGGGTTCTAAAAAGGAAAATATGTGTAAAAACTATTTATCTTCAAAAAGTATAAAAACAATCAAATTGTTAATTCAAAATAGGGAAAAATGGCGGATTCTTCTTTGTATTTTATCAAGAATCTCTAAGAATCTCTGTAAATATATAGACAGACCAGAACAAATGTCAGAGAGCAATGGATGGACAATGGTAGGCTTATAAATGTGTAAGATAGATTCTGGCGAGAAAAAAAATGTCTGACACGACCCAGTAAACCATCTTTCCAAGCAACGGAACTAGTAAATGATTCAAGATAACATTCCCACTTCATGTCAACATAAAACGTTAGCCTGAGAAGTCGCAAGGCGTTACTCTCCTGAGGGTTAACATGAGGCAAAAATAAAGGTTCTACTATTAGACGATTAAAAGAGAACAGTTTGTTTTTTTTTTGGGGGGGCGTTAAAATTACGAAAACATTTCTTGCCCCGATTAACAGATTGTAGGTCATTTTTTAAATCAGCTGCTAATCTGACCTTATCGAACCGACCTGACTTACCATTAAGACAGAAATAAATAGTTGTGTCATCAACACAGAAATTTATAAATTTCAACCGATGGTAGCATGAGCTGTCCGATTAACGAATGCCGAAAGTTTCTTTATAAGAAAACCGTTTATAACATTTGACCTTTTGCCAGATTAACAAAGTCGTATAAGTTAAACATTCAGTAAAAAGCAGACTTATAAGTAATGGCATTTGATACAAACTTACTAACGATCGCTTTCGACTTGTAACGGTCCCTTTTATGAAAATAAGGAAATTGACCAATTCAGAGGTCTCTTTCCCAGCATTGTTGTAACCAGCATGTAACGAATCCTCTGATTGGTCACTAGACCAGCGAATGACAGCCCTGTCTTGTTTCCACTTTGGCGAACAATTTAAAAACTGCTTCTTTTGACAACTGACCCTGGAACAGTGAAAATGTACCGAGCTGCTTTCTGACCAACAACGTGGAAAAGTCAATGGATATGTTATGTAGCATTTGAATAAAGATCTCTAATAATCTGATACAGCGTCCGCAACAGACTTCTGCATAGATATTTTAAATGAATGACTGAATTGGTATCGTAGCGCTAACAAAAAAAAAGTAAAAAGAAAGAAATAATTTCATTATTTGCTGAAGCACCGCTGATATTTTTCTGTTCTGCTATTAGAAATACATATCTTTTTTTTAATGAATGCGTGCGTTGTAGGATCTCAGAAATCAATTTTTTGTTCAACATTTAACATTTTGTTTTCAAATAGCGAGACGTTAAGGTACACCTACCGTCTTCATGATCGTAAATTGTCACGGCAACTTCGGAAGTTTGACCAATGAGGGTATAAGCCGAGGTTCGCAGTTCAACATAGAATGTCTCTTCGCCTTCAAAGATCGAGTCGTCGTTAATTGTAACGATGCATTCCTTCTCATCTTGCCATTCATAAAAATGGATCTGATAAAAAAAATAAAATTATTTCATTAGGATAGCCAGTACTCTATAATACTAAACAAACAAAATCGCCAGATAGATTTTTCTGCATAAACTGTCCATATATATATTTGTCGTTCGTACTCGGCCTGACCAAGATCAAGAAAACCAAGTGTAAAAGAAATACTACGGTATTTGTTTGGTATTGGTCACTTATACGAAAAAAAAAAAAAAAAATGCCACGGTCAGGAATCTATATACATTTTAACTTTACACGTCCTCCTTTCAGATAAACAATATGGCATTCGTTTCTTGAGACCAGCCACGTTAACTGCTATTACTAAAGTTGTCTATCGGGCTTTAGATGAGAACGGCTCGGGCTGTGGCTTCAGAAGAGAACGGCTCGGGCTGTGGCTTTAGATATCTCGAAGGTATTTAGCAGAGTTTGACATGTTAGCTTTCTTCATAAACTCCACTATAATGCCCCTGGCCGGATATTTGACTCAGTCCAATCGTACTTAACAAAGTGATTAATGAAGTCAGTGTTGAACGGCCACACTTCTACATTGTTTTATATTAATGCGAGGTGTCGCCCAGGGATAGGTCCTTGGACCTATATTGTTTCTTATATTCAACAACATTCCCGAAGTCATCAGTTCCCAACTAAGTGTTGATGCTGATAACAACAATTTACTCCTGTCTAAACAGAAAGCTGTCAATCAATTATTAACTGGGGCAAGAAACGACTTGTAAATTTTAACGCTCCCAAATGAAATTGCTATCGTTTAATTATTATAGAGAACCATTTTTGCCCTCCATCAGCATGGTTGATTCTAACTCCTTCTTGGCCTCACGTTTTCTACAGTTGTTTCACTGTATCGGCCTAGACAACTTTTCTCGCCAAAATCCATTTTGCACATTTATAAATCTGCCATTCGTCCTTGCAGTGAATGTCGCTGCCATATCTGGTCTGGAGCGTGAATTCCCTCTGTCTTTTCTATAAATATTTTCATGTCAGTTGTTCTAATGAGGTCTCCCCGTTCGTACCTCGGCCGCATAGTTGCTTAAATTTTTATGTTTGGTTTTATTAAACGGAAAAGAAAGACATTTCAATGTAATTGGTAAAATTCTTGGATATAGTATTAAATAACGTATTTTTATAAACTTTTTTTGCTTAATTTTACATTTTTACTTTTTTTTTAAGCTTTTCACCACAAGCAAGGCGGAAGTGCCACTAGCACGCAAGGGGTTACAGAGAATGGGAGCAAGAGTAAAGAGGTGGGAAAAAGGAAAAGATGAGAAGGACGGGGAATAGGTCAAGGCATCTGGAGATGTCGACTGACATTTCATTTGAATAGTTGGAAGCAAGTAAGAGGAAGGAAGTCCCACAGACGAGAAGTGCGGGACATGAAACTATTAAAGTAGAAGAGACGGCTCCATGTCATCGCAGGTGGAGTTGCTTCAGATTGCTTTGCTATATTTAAGAAACACTGATGGGTTACTTAAATATGTTTTATTACTAGTAGTATTAATAGGATTCAAATTTCTTAGATGAAATATTGCCAATTATTATTCATTTTCACTAGTATTTCTTTCATCTTATTTGTCTTGCTTTTTATTGGAGGTTTAATCTTTATTTCTCATCTGCCCTGCTTACTTAAGAAATGATGATTGCAAACCATAGAGTTCTTAACAATCGATGGAGGTAATCATGCTTGATGGCAATTCACCTACTTTACTATTTTTAAGAAACACTAATGGGTTTCTTTTTTATGCCGTATCCTTTCAGGACGTTGGTGATCATGACTCTCCACAATTTCCTGTCCTTTGTAAGTCTTGATAATTTTTTGTTTTTTGTTATTTCTCTTAAACCTTGCTCCGCCATCCATTTACTCAAGCTCGCTAGGATAGGTTATGCGTTGTTTTTTTCTGTCCCTCTTGCCTTCAATCTGTTCTGTGAGTATCAAATTTTCCAAGCCCTCTTTCCTCATTATGTGTGCCCGACATTTCTATTATCTCTTCTTGATGTTTAGTATAAGTATCCTTTTTGTTTCCATTTTCTCTAAAACTTTGTCGTTACTCACATGTTATCACATATTCTCAGCATCCTTCTGTGTAACCATATTTCTGTACGTGTGGAAATATAGTTTAGTCACTTATAAGTCGTGGTATGACGATAAACTACGTCTAGCAGAAAGGTCGCTGATCGGGAGGTTATGAGTGGCATGGAACCACCTCTTAATTGCTGTTGTTTCCAGGTGCACCCTGACCCGGAGTGGTAGCACGTGTTAGGATCCTAGCTATGGTTAAATAGTTAATATTTAACAGCCCCATCCCCCGCCCACGAGGGATGTATGTGGCACAAGGCCGAGTTTACCGTGAGTTTTCCGAGCTCGTAGGCTCGGCCAAATATATTCTTAGAACCCGTATAAACGGGTTCAGGGTCTGTCTACCTCCTCGGACGAAACTTTGGCTTTCGGTAAAGCCTCGTCCGGGTTCCTCTCCGCTCAAGGCAGAGAGTTCGACAGTTAAACAGTCGAGCACTAAATAAGTAGGTAGCCTCCAAACTGAGGTCAAAACACGATGAAAGTATAAAAAATAGATTTTTATTGTAAAAATATCAGCAATACATTTTTTTTTAAATTACCAGCAATACATTTGACTCTCGACAAAAATACGTCAATGAAACCTGATATGAAACTAATATCTTACAAAGAATACATACGAACTTATCCTAACAATTTTGTCGGCATTAACCTATCAAGATTGATATGCCGCTAAACAAAACAAAATTTGGTATGACGATATACTACATACAGCAGCAAGGTCTCTGATCGGGTGATTGGAGGTTTTGAGGAGTATAAAACCCTTTCTTAATTGCTGTTGTTCCAAGATCTACTGTAACCTGGGGTGGTAGCACCTGTTAGGGTCCCAGATATGGGCAAATAGTTATCCTCCCACATAAAAAAAAACATTATGGAAGTATAAAAATACATTTTTCAAGTAAAAATACCAGCAAATACATTTTTATATAAAGGACCAATTTTATATATTGTTGAAGGCATACAATTGCGTTCGAAATATATTTGCCGAAGCCATAAAATTGCTTTCAAAATATTTAGATTTTAGCATTAAATAATTCATAGAGATATTGATATGCCGCTAAACAAAATCTACCAACTAACTAATTAATCACTTGTGTCGAAACGTAATACGAGCATCTGAAGCGGATTCGTTTCAATACATGTCCTTAGTTGGTAATCACGAATTCTTAACGATCATCCTTTACAATATCTATCAAAAATCCCGCTGAAGTACTTTTGGATAGTACTGTCATTAACACGTTGACTGCCAGAGCTCAATTAAGAAATCTGTCTTGAAAAGGTTAATTACGAAATCTGACTTCAAACACCAACTTAGACAATAAAGAAAAAATTAGGACTTGATTTATATCTTCAACAGAAGTGTTAACATTGTTTTAACACTAAAAGTTTCACTACGTCAATAATCAATATGCTAACTTCCTGTTCTTCAAAACATGTACATATTCTATTGGCTGATTCTGCTTCTATTGTCGCAAGTTTAAATTTTTGGGTCGCTATGTTGATTTAAATGACATATGAACAACTGCACGGGTCATTTAACGAGTTACATATAAGTCAGTTATGTGTCATGCGTGATACACGCTCAGGCGATCATGTATTTTTCGATACATGACTGACGAGGCAGATTTTTTCCTGCGGTAGACCAGTTGCCATCCAAGGCTATAGAACCCGGTCTGTCTTGCTGGGGGTGGGGAGAGGATTCATACCTTTCTCAAGGGTATTGGGACGTAAGTGAATGTAATGAATTCTACTGGAATTCGAACTCGGCTCTCCGATTCCTCAGTCCAAGCCGCTATCCATTACTCCATAATACATTGAATTAGATGTAGATTTCACTCATTGAATGTTGATTAATAGTAAATGATGTGTGAAAGTGTCATGTTACTGAAAATGCTTACGGACTGTTGCATTTTTAAAGGTTTATCTTAAAACTGATAAAAATCAGAACATCACATAAACCTTTTGATAAGCCTTTTAAAAAATCCTCAGAAAAAGCGAAAAAAAATAAATTAAAACGAAAATTAAAAAAGGGGAAACTATGACTCACCTGGTTTGAGTGTTGGACAAAATCGTAAGTTCCTTGGTGAGAAGCCGACTGCACTGAAGTGGCACTTCCTGGTCTCGTGACGCAAG
>CAHIKZ030004663.1:1507500-1510000 GCA_903632075.3 Acanthosepion pharaonis
TTTATCGTCAAAATATTTATGTTATAAAGAGGACATACCAAAGTATTTTTTAATTATTTTATTAAATTTTGTAATCCTTTCTAGCGTGTTCGAAATTTTGGTTAAAAATCTTGTTTTGCTTGTCTCAGCGGTAAGGCAAAGATGAGCATAGGGATTTTTAGTGTCTTTTTGCCGTTAAAAACAATGTTTTGGAAATTCTCGCAGAAATCAAATAATTGTCGGATTTTAATGAAATTTTCAGGACTTATGAATGAATGAAATGATTTTTTTTCATTTTTTTTTACATCTGTTACCCCCACTTATTTATATGAAATTTCGAAAAATTAAAATTTCAGCCTGTTCTTATTTAAACAGAGTTAATCTACCTCTTTTGTAGACGGATGCGCCAACCTGAAATTAATAGTTGGCGTCGGTATATGACACAAGATTCGGTCCAAGGAATAAAGGTAACCAGCATGATAGCTTTAAATGTTTATTTTTTTAAAAGACTTTCCTAGGTTTCTTCTTGTTTCAAACACGGTTGTAAAGTATACCAAATACTCAGTTAGCTTTTTCAAGTCTCTTGTTTATTTTTTTGTTCAATTTTTCGTTAGAGGATTTGACAATTTATGTAAGTGAAGTAATAGGATTTATCTATTTTTATATTTTTTACAGTAAGTTTCACCCTGTACAAGGCCCGGCGAAATGATTAAAAATCTCGTTAACTTTCCCCTTTTTGGCATATCTGAATTTCCAGCATCAATACTTTTGCATTTTGGGACCATTACTAAATAAAACTGAGAAATTGTTTATTTCCGAGGGTAATTGAAATTTCAGTAAACGAAAGTGCTGTCGCCTTCGGAATTGGCGAGCGTGCCCGATTATTTACCTTTTTATTTTTTTCCAACCTACCCACGTTGGAAAAATAAACAGACACTCCGTTTATTTTTCCACTTTTCCAACTTGCCCGTTTATTCCAACCTTCTGTCACTGTTCTGGAAATAAGGTTTTGAATAAATTTTCCAACCTACCTTTCTATTTCAGTCGTAAGTGTATGTACTGTGTATGTATGTGTACGAAAATAAAAACTTACGCCATAATCACTGGTTTCCAAAAACTGCAAACCAAGATTTGTTTCCAAAACTGGACCGCCATCATCCAATGGTAGAATTTGGATTTCAAATTTCTAAAATCAATAAAGAATTTGCCAGTATTATGATCGATATATACAGTTGTGGACAGAATTATATTGCTCCCACATCTCGAATATTTTTAAGGAAATACGAATATTTGCATGTACTTACTGAATTTACCATAAATAGTTGATTCCATATTTGACTTTCGCTGGATTTTTCAATTAATTTCGATTATTCCCAAATTTATTTCCAAGTTATAAAAATTGTTATTGTACAAAAAAATTCGTCGCAAAAATCACGTAAAAAAATAGCTGAAAACAATTGCAGGAATGAAAACTTGGAAATCAAAGATTTCAGGAATGTAGGTCCGGATCCGACCCGGAATGTCTTTAATTTGCTCATGGAGTCGGTCTGATTCCAAAATGGTATTATATGTTGGGCCACGGCCTCTAAGGTAAAGTTGAAAACATGGAAAATTTTATTTTGAAACACTGTAATTTGAGACAGTATTTTTTTTTCATTTGAAATAAGACATTGAGAGTTAGAGTTGCGTCCCTTTAAGTTGAAAAAAGAAAAAAAAAAAAAAAAAACGGTGACACAACAGATATTTACATTTATTAGACAGATTATGGAAGCGAGTGAATAATTCTGTTTGCAATTGTAATTCATTATTCCAAATATTTTCACGATTATTATCCGGATTTTAGAAAAAAAATGAAAGGTTTTGGCTGATAATCTTTATTTTGAAGACAACTCAGGAAAACCAAAAAATACATCATTGAAACGGCCGAGTCCTTTCTAGAGCTGGAGCACTTGTTCTCCTCTATTTGGCCTTTTAAAGAATCATAATTGCTTAGTAACCTCATTTCTTGAATTTCATTGGTTGTTAAATATAAAATAAGTATCAAGAAATTTCCATAACAAAACAGTCAAATTTTGTGCAAAAGTAGGCTCAGCCGACGTAAAAAAAATCTTTCTCAAATTCATCCCTAATTTAATTGTTTCAAGAAATCCTATTGGCTAAAAAATAAAAAAAAATCGCCCACGCATTTCTCAGAAAAATTCGCAACGGCTACCAAGCCCCGTTGAGCCGATTTGGTTGTTAACAAAAAAAAACAAAAAACTATAAATAGAAACGGCGAACGAATTTTCGTCGCAATTGAGATTCACACACGCGAAAGATACACACGAGAATTGTGTCAAATAACCGAAGAAACAAACTCCCTTTATGAGAAATTAGAAAATTTTACAAACTTTTTCAGTCAATATCTTTCATAAAAAAAACTTTTGTCTAAGTTAAATTCAAACTTTTAAATCAAAGTCAGACAACCTTTTTCGACATTGAACATTTCCATAACAGCAAAGAACTTTTTCTCTTAAATATA
>CAHIKZ030004663.1:1515000-1536173 GCA_903632075.3 Acanthosepion pharaonis
CTGCGTACCTCAATGGATGTACGGGCGTGTATGTATGTTTGTATAAGTATGAGTGCCGTCACGACAATTTTTCCTCCCACTTCCATAAAAACACCAATACACGCAACCCTAGACAAATCCAAAATTTGTAAAAATTAATCAGTTTGTCTGACGCTCGTAAAAGCGTGAAACTCAGTGTTACCTCTATCCAACTATATATATATATATATATATATATATATTCAAGCATGTTAGGTTAATTTATATTTATGGTTAATGTTATGTCGATTTATTTTAGTTTTAATCCTTTCAAGTCCATGGATTACTTTCTTGGTGGCTGTAGAAAATTGATCAATAAAAATTCCAAAATTTTCTTTCAAATAATTTTTATTTTCCCCAAGTACATTCAATCTCATCAGAGACCATCTTCAAGGATTGCATATCTATGGATGTGTTATGCGTTAACACGGGAAAATTCAGAATTGTTTTACCTCTATTCAACTTATGAGATTTTTTTAAAATTTAAAAAGAATTTAAAAAAAAAAAAAGATTTTTTAATTGTAGTATTTCAATGTAGTATTTTTTAAATAACACTTTGCTGCTATACTCATAGTTGACTATTTATTTTTGGCTGCAACTCCGATATAAATGGCTTCCAGAATTTTAAGTTTTTGCTTGTTTTTATTATATATATGTTTTTATATATATATATATATATATATATATGTTTTTATGTTTTTAAAATAAAATAGCCTTAGTAACGGCTATCCGGAGGCCCTTATTGACTATATTATTAGTAAGAAAACTAAGGAATTTCATTCCCCTAAAATCCAGGGGCCTTCTAAATGTCCGGTTTATTTGAAGAGTCCCTGGATTGGGGATAGTGGTCAGGGCTTAATTAAGCAGGTTAGCAAGTCGGTTTCCGGTTGTTTCCCATCAGTTGCTTTACGTAGCATTTTTCAAACTAGGTCTGCGTTTCCGTCTTTTCGCAAGGATGTATTGCCCTACATCAAATTGAGTAATTTAGTATATGAATTTAATTGCCAGTGTGCTGCTGGTTATGTGGGGCGTACAACCTTGCATTTGGAAACTAGAATTAATCAGCACGTACCTTCAAAATACGACTTGGTAAGATAGATAGAATATGCTATCTTCCCCCCATGAATATGGAATCGGCTATTGCTCAACATTTAGTTGAGAATATAGCTTGTGCCAAGTTGTATAAAAAAGAGTGGTTTAGAATTATTCATACAGCCGATTCCAATAATCATTTGAAGATTTTGGAATCGGTCTGTATAGGATTTAGAAAACCTTCTCTCTGCCGGCAGAAAGAATTTATAAGGTCTCTGAATCTGTTGGGGGATATTTTATTTTAACTGTCCCTCGCTATTTATTTACACGATAACCCTTCCCTCGTTACAAGTATATATACTTGTTCGTTATTTTAGTGTGTTTCCCCCTCTTTTTTGCTCTTCAATATCGCTATTATTCATTTCGCTAATCCAACGATTGTCTCCTGATGAGATGTTGGCTGAAAGGGCTCTAGAGACTTTTAATATTAAAATCAATGGTTTCCTAGTTTTTAAAACTATATATATATATATATATATATATATATATATAGAGAGAGAGAGAGATAAGTGAACATTGAAGAGGCGACAAACTGTTTCATGCTAAAAGCAATCAGGCCACACGTTATATATATATATATATATTTTTTTTTTTTTTTTTTTTTTACGACTATTTATATATACGGGTCAGTGGGGCATTGTGGGTAGTCTATTCTACCAGTTATTTTGGCGGGAGTGATTTGTTTATTATTTACTTTATTTATTTGGATTAATTTATTTTACTTGTTTTTGCTTATTTTATTTATTCTTTTCAGTTTTGGATTTTTAAGTAACGTAATAAAAATTTGTTTTCGTGTCTGTATTTTGAGACGAGTTCTGGTCGTTTATTTAGTAGTTTGTTTGGGTCAGGAAAGGGAATTATAACTATTTTTTCTTCCAAGCAGAGTTCGCAAATTTGATTGAGATTGAGTGTTGTCGGCTGATCTTTTCCTTATTTTCCGTGATATTCTTGGTGTGATCTGCTTTCTTGTTTTTAATTTCCCCAGATATACTTGGAAAGCATTGTGCTGTTCACGTATTTACTATTTGTGAAAGATGTTTTGTGCCCGTAGTTTCTTTGTTTTCAGGGTCCTTCAGTTACTCTTATGTATATTTTTCTTTGTTATTTGATGATTTTACCGTGGCTTGGTATATTACATTGTTTTGTAAACAATTGCCATTTAAGGGATATTGGTTCTTTATTCTGCAGTTACACGTGGGTTAATTTGTTCGGGTGGTTTGTTGATAGTTTTCCTGTTAAGCTTTTTTATTATGTGTATAATGTTCTCGGTGCAACTGTAGCTGATTTTTACTGTGTTTTTCTTGAATAATTTTGTGGACAGTGCTTGATTCGGGGAAGTGTTTGTGTAAGTGTTTGATGAATATTTTTCCTACGTTTGTTTTTACGTTTTTGTTGTACAGTGGGTTGAACCATATATATAAGGCGGGATCAATTATCTGAATTTTATGTTTGAATTTCTCGAACAGATATAGGCAACCTTTGTCGAGCAGTCATTACTCTTAAAAACACTTAACTCAATGTACAACAGTAAGGTCAGATATCGCTTATTTTTTTCCACTTCTCAGATGTACCCGGCATAATAATATCTGAAACAAAATGAACAGTTGAATCGGATAGATAAGAATATGTTTTTACACAATATATTTCTAAAGAATTGATTTATATTTCGCTTTCAAATAAGCAATATGTCTTTGCCTTCTCTAAATCGCCCGTCGATGTGTTAACGGCTATGACTGAATTTGTCTATGAAGCTTTAAGAACAGCATGGCTTTGGTTGTGGCTTTAGATATTTCGAAGGCATTTGACAGCGTTTGGTATGCTGGCCTTCTTCGCAAGTTAAAAACTGTGGTGTCGATGGCCGAATATTCGAGCTGATCCAACCATTAACAAATCGTGTGATGAAAACGTGTTAAACGGTCTTCTTGATCCTTTCTCATTAACACAGGCATTCTGCAGACCTCTATCCTTGAACCTACGTTGTTTCTTAGTTTTATCAACGCCCTTCCCGATGCCAACTAGGCATTTATGCTACGATGCATATTTACTTGTCTTGGTATGGATGCGTAGTTACTTGTCTTGGTATGGTCTTGTCCGATATGGTAAAACGGGTAGCTAGTCTCGAAAATGAACGCCAATCAGTTGCTAACTGGGGCAATAAATGGTCTTGTAAATGTTAATGCCTTCATAATGAAATTGCTATCTTTTAGTCATCATAAACGTTTGCCTTCCACTTACATAAGCTGATGCTAAACTCCAGAAGAGCAACTCGTTGCACCTTCTTGGTTTCACGTTTTCCACTGGCATGAAGTCGAGTGATTATATTGAATCAATTGCTAGGTGTGCTGCTAGGAAAGTTGGTTCCCCGTGTCAGGCAATTCTTCTTGCACGTTTATAAATCTATCATTCGTCCGTGCATTGAGTATTGCTCGCATGTATCTAAAAAAGGGTCTAGAACGTTGTCGATCCTGACCTGGCATCTTGACTTCAATCACTTTCCTACCGCCGTGTGGTGGCCTCCCCATGTCTTTTCTTTAAATATCTTCATCTAATGAGCTTTCATATCTGGTACCACGACCGCACGATTTTAAGCTTGATTGACTACTAGTTCTCTTTTTCGGTTTTCTTGCTTTCCTGCCACCTAAGATCCTCAAAAATTTAAATGCAATGTCAATCGCCATCTTCTGTCTTTCTGATACCCGTTCTTTTATTGTTATTTCTACTCACTAGCGTTTTCTCATTTAAACCCGTGCGTCTTAGTGGCATTATCGCCGTGCTTGGGGCGAAACAAAATAAAAAATAAGACATGTTTCGACCTCTTTACATACTTATAACTCCCCAACCAACATAAATAATCTTGAGGTCATGACCGTAAATAAACCTAAGCATCATTCCTATAATAAGCTGGGTAAGGAGAAGTAGATTTGTTCATTCTCTCTTTTCCTTTAATCTCTCAGCAACGTCTATACATAGCTTACTAAATGAGTAGTGACACTTGGTCTAAATATCACATTGAAGCGTAAAACTGACATTCAGTGTGCAGTTTCGATCCCTATGCCCACATATCTATAAACGCTCTGACACTGAAAATATGCCAGCTTTGATCTTCTAAAATGTACTTGCAGTGTTAATCCTTATCTTCTGTCTTCTTAATTCTTGGTCTTTTATTGTTCACTCTCCTTGGTAGTATTTTTTTCTTTTCATATTCTCTAACACTCAGTAATCCCTTGCGTCTTAGTGGCTTTATTGCTTTGCTTGGAGTGAAATGATAAAAAACATGTATAACAATCGATGGTAACTTTCTCTGCTGGTATCGAATATAACCACATGATCATTGGTAAATATTCTCGTTTGATCAAACATTATAAGACTGTTACCTCTTTCACTGCCTTCATTTTTTTTCAAGCTCGTTTTCAAGGTCTGTAATGAAATGGAGTAAAGAGGAGACAAAAAGTACAGCACGATCTTAAAAGAAATGTTTATTCATCGTATTTTATCGCGACGTTTTCTGGAAGAACGCCAAATCGTAAACACAACGACGTCAACATTTTCCACTGTTTATGTATGCAATTACATCGCGTGTATAACATTTTCAATGCAGAAGAGTTTCGAACTGAAATGATTTTATTCTTTTCCCTTACAGTGTAAACATACAACAGGCCTGTTTCTGTATATTATGTTCGTCCTCCGCATACGGAGATGACCTTGACTGCGAATCACTTTTGGAGAGGACTAATAAGTCCGAATCTTCGCTCTGAAAAGTCTGTTGAAGTTGTGATATGGGATGCTGGGGGCTGAACCAGGCTGGGAGCCTGAGCCCTCTCGATCTTTCCTTTTCTGGCGTCTTATTTTTGTCTTTTTTTTTTATCCCTGATTCTTTTCTTTTCAAAATCAGACATTCCGGACTTTACAGGGGGGGGCGCCAGATGTCACGCGCCAGAGAAGACTCTTCCCAGGTGGAATTATTTTCTATATATTCAGTTATTTATTCCGGGATTCACTTGCACAATCTAGACGTGGGTAGGTAATGGACACTTGGGACAAATTCTGCCACGACAGACTAACGGTTCTCCCCTTCCGCCAGCAGGGTCTCCCCTCTACTGTACCACTGTTCACCTCTGCATCGCAGAGCGCTGTTTGCAACTCGCTCATTGTAACTATTGTCCCGAACTCTCTCTGACAGCTAGCCTACCAACAAGCATGCATCGGAACTCTAATTCTAAATCTGTTTATATAAACCTGCGAACGGAATTTTCTAACTTCCGGGCAAGTGGCACTTATTTACGAAAGTTTTCATTTATCTATATTTATTTTATCCCCTTCTTGGTCAGTGAACGACCGATTTAGGGATCTTACTTCGCACATTTTACTGCTAGTTATAAGACATCAGACGTTTCAGAAAATCATTTAGGACCTTCTTAGGATGTTCTACTAACAGTTGGGTTCCATTGTGACGCAATAGAACATTCACTGTCGTATAGGAAGATAGGTATTACATAGCAGTTCGGAAGTATTTTCTTTGTGTGTAAGAAACGCCTTCCGATACTGGTTTTAATGACTATTTTAAGGTTATAGTTTATAAAGAACTTGCACAAAATTAAAAGATTTCATAAAAATTACTCACCTTTGTGTCGTTATCGACGACTTTCAAATCAAATTCAGTTATCAGCTTCCTGGTCCCTTGCTGTACACGGAGGCCATTATTAATAACCACAGGGATAGAATCATCGACTGGGTTGATAATGATAGAGAATTTCTGAACAACCTAGTCGAAAAGAAAAATGTCTTATAAACTGACTTGTTTCGCCTCTATTTTTTTTTTTTAAATTATATTGTCTGGCCAGAGGCAACATCTTTAAATATTCTTTATTTTTAGTATATGTGGCATTTACTACGTTTAAACTGATAGCTCTTACATTCAATCTGAATGTGCTTAACCGTTAAGCTATGAGTGTAATTGGCGCATCGTGATTACATTGGATAAAAAGTATTTTATAGGTTTTGGGATAATGAAAGATCGAGAAGTCTTAAAATGATAGTAGAATACCTGGATTTAGACTATCAAATGATACAAGACAATTATTTTACGAATCCAGTACGAAATACAGTACAGCATTACACAACATTTGAATAACCTGATTTACATTAAGTAAAGATACGCTATAATAAACACTTGTTGTCAAGATTAATTGAAGTAACAAATCATGAATATTCATGCATCCGACAATTCATATAATACAACTTAATAGAATTATACTTTTGACCCAAGTTTTTCCTAATTTAGGAAATCACTGCCCTCCACAACTTCCTGCATTTTCTTGCACCAAGTATCTTAACTTTACTAGCCCTTTTTCTCCCTGTTTTGCCATCCATTCACAAAAACCGGTTAGGTAGTTTACACGCTCTTTCTTCCTGATTCTCTTGCCTTGAATGCCTTGTTAATGTTAAATTTTCTAGGCCTTCTTTCCTCATTATGTGTCACAGAAGTTGTCTCTTTCTGATTGTAAATATAAGGTTCCCTTTTTCTATTTTCCTTAAGACTTCCTCGCTGGTCACATGTTTTCATTATAAACGTTCTTAGCGTTCGTCTGTTGCTTCAGGCCTTTTCGTCTCTGGGGAAATTGTCCAGCATTCAATGTTATACAAGTGGATAGATATTAATAGATATTACATCACAGTTCAACATTTTTATTTGTTTCTAACGACATTTTTCCTATGTCTTAATGCTTCGTTTAGTTTCTGGAATACAGTTTTCGCTAATCCTATGAATAGGAGTCGAATTTTTTAATAGCAATCGATACTCTATAATAGATTTCTACTATAATCTATCTTGATAGAACCAAATCATACATTTTGATTCAGCACTTTATGTACAAACTAATCTATTAGAATAACGTAATTTCAAATAAATGATTCAATATGTACTTCAATCGACGTTATTAACAAAAAGTCATGAATCGTCGTGTATTAAATATTTGTTATATTCAATCGAGTGGCCGAGTTGTTAGAACGTTCGCTTTCTGACCATGAGTCGACCATAGTTCGAATCTCACCATGGTCGATTTGTCAGGAAGGTGACTGGAGGAAGCGAACCCAGCGTGCGGCACATTTAGAAAGTGCCTGAAAACCATACCAAGCTTTGTGAGTGAAATTGGGTAGACAAAACCCTTGTCATCGCTGACCGAGGGGGTTGAGTATGCTAACTTTGTTCAGACTGTTGATCACGCACTCTCTCCCAGAACGAAGGTCCATTCAGCAAAAATGCAGGTGGGCTCTGTGTATGTTAAACAAACAAATGTGTCTGAGCAGGCGTCTACAATGGGGATTATCTAGCCGCTTTAGTAGACTGGCATCCTCGGGTATAACTGGCTGCTCCATTTACATATATTCAACCTACTGAAAAGGTAAATACTAATGTTATAATTCAGTTCTGCACGTCACTGCACAAGCTGAAATCGGTGCTCGCTGTGTTCCAAAGATTTGTCTCGATTATGGCCGGGAACAAAGGAATAATGACAAATGCTTTTCAAGACCCTTGTTGGGTCGGGAAGTAGTAAAAACAAATAAGATTTCTCATTTAATCGGCAATGTTTTCCTTCCGCTACGAGAAAGCAAACTAACTTCTCACTAAGTCCCGGTTCCGAAAAACAAACCCCTTCACGCTCACTGCCGGGCCGTTTCACTCACTGTCCGATTCATTATATGAATACTCGCTAACGGACCCACGACCCCTTTCCGTCCACTAGTGTTCCACTAACCGAAAAGAGGGATCAGACAGGTTGGGTGGTCAGTCTTTCAAAGGACCTTAGCTAAAAACACTAACTAAACTTTGTTTATGAATTCAAAAGTCGGCTGGAGACAGGCTTCCTGAAAAATCATGGTCATTAAATTTACTCAAAGATGGGCCGGAGACAAGATTCCTGACAAACTTGTAAATGTTAAAATCTCTAAAACAAAACTGTTTACATTTAATCGCCATAGAGAAGGATGGCTGATGCTAAATTCCAGGAAAGCAACATTCTCATCTTGGACTCATGTTTTCCACTGACATGAAGTGGAGTGACAATACTGAATCAAATGTTAGGTCCACTCCATCGAATCAGAAGTTTTTTTGTCAGAAGCGATCCTGCCCTGAATCTATCATTCATTGAATACTGTTACCATATCTGGTGTGCCTGTTATGTGTCTCAAGATTCTCTACAAAATTCAAAGAATGGACTGTGATGTAATCGATTCTGACCTGGCATCTTGACTTCAGTCACTTTCTCACCAATGTGATGCGGCTTCCCTCTGCCTTTTCTAAAAATATTTTCATGGCAACTGTTCGGATGAGTTTTTTTTTTTTTTGTTTGTTTTGTTTTTAAAATTATTCGGACTATTGTCCTCATCTTTGTCGCCATATTTATTACAATGTTTCGGCCGTTGTACGCTCCGGCCTTCTTCAGGTGGTTGGAATGTCGAAAGAAAGCCCTTTATTTCGCTCACTAGGGTAGACTGTTCTAGTTCCACGTGTCATGACTAATGGATGTCAGTTATCAGTTATCTCCTGTTAATTCCCCTCTCCAAGTTCTTTATCCACTGTGCCATAAACGCGTTGCTTAGATCCAGTGACAAGACCCAAAGAGTGTGAGTTCAATACCTGGTTAAGGCGGCGGAGAACATGGAGAGGGGAATTAACAGGAGATAACTGATAACTGACATCCATTAAACATGACACGTGGAACTAGAATAGTCTACCCCAGTTAGCGAAATAAAGGGTTCAGTTCGACATTCCAACCACCTGAAGAAGGGCGGATCGGTCCCCTTACCATCACCAAAGTTATAACGGCCGAAACGTTGTAATAAATATGGTGACAAAGATGCGGACAATAGTCCGAATAATGTAAATAGTGTACATAATACTTCATCTCAGAAATATAGAGATACTGAATTTTTTTTCTCTATTGTCTCGACTATATTAATTTAAATGTGCCACTTGATTGTTAACTAGGTCTCACCATTTTACCTTGACTCAACTTTATTTTTAAAAATATATTCGCTCCTCCGTGGAAATTCACCAGAATTAATTTTTATGTATGTATATTTAACTGATTTACTTCGCGTATGAATGATTATCTCTTTCTCGCTCATTCTCCATTTGCCAACGGTTCACTCGTCTTCGGATCTATCCATGCATAAAATAATGGCCTCCAACAATTACTGTTTACAGAATTCCCAGAAAGTTTATTTAAATGCTGTGATAAAAAGAAATATAAAAAAAAATCTAGAAAGTAATCAATAATGAAACAGAAGACAAAAAACACTTCATCTCGAAATCTCAAAGACAGTTTATACATAAACTCATAAATAGCAATGCGATTTTGGATATGAAAAAAGTATCGCCAGAGATTACAAGGTTTGTATCAAGGAATTCAGAACTTGCCATTTTTCAGAAATAAATAAGAACAAGTAATAAAACGTCTTGCAACTAACCTTATTTTGTCCATCTGATATGGAGAAAAGGAAGCTATCTGAATTCACTTCTTCTGGACTTGTATGAACATATTTCACTTTGTTGGCGGTCAAGTCGGACTGCGTGAAGGTGAAAATTGGAACTCCTTAAAATAATGATCACAATAATTGTTAGAATTGCGTTACCATTACACAACAGCTTTCAAATTATTTACAGACATTTTAAAGCAATAGAAACTATTCAAATGTTGCAGAATTTAGAATATGAATTATTTGTAGCCCTATTAAAAGTTTCCTTTTCAGCAAGTTTGTCTCACAAACCAATGTGTTAGTTTTAAAA
This sequence comes from Acanthosepion pharaonis, assembly GCA_903632075.3. Lineage (NCBI taxonomy): Eukaryota > Metazoa > Mollusca > Cephalopoda > Sepiida > Sepiidae > Acanthosepion > Acanthosepion pharaonis. The sequence goes on from CAHIKZ030004663.1 coordinate 1,524,899, forward strand.
GGTTCGTATCTTTTTTAAGTCAATTCACCTCAAGCAAGGTGATAATGCCACTAAGTCAAAAGAGGTTACGAGGCGTAAAATAGAATGAAAGGACTTTAGACAGAAACGGAGACCCAATCCTAGACAAGAAACAGGGAATAAATCTCTGATCCTGACCGGTGGGGAGGGTGTATCCCGTATATATCTCTTCAGTAGCCTTCTAAGAGACGAATCGGATGAATTTTATTCAAACAGATTATCTTACTTTGATGCCAAAGTATCTGAATTCTTTCGTCAGTTTTATACAAAGTGCGGCAGAAATACTTCCCACATAAAAGGTATGACATTAGCTAGATGAAGACATCATTGCAATTAATGTCGTGTTGTGGGAGCTATTTTTAACGCACTATTATAATTCGGCATCAACCTTTCACATAGAGAGAGAGACACACACACAATACAGGGCATGCGAGATAGATGAAAACACCTTCAGGGGATCATAAATGGAAGACCGTAAGTTTACGGTCAAATCACGCTGAAACACCGGTTCTCGTACGATCACCGAAGTTAAGCAGCGTAGAGCCAGGTCAGTACTTAGATGGGGGACCGCTTGGGAACACCTGGTACTGTAAGCCCCCAAAGTCCAACCCTTACCTCACAGTCGGTGGGGGGTGTAAACGGTAGTGTCAGAGCTATGCCGCCCGGAACTTCGTTCCTGGTAGGGCCACCCAAGGCGGACAGGTCTGACACACACGCCGGCTAACAAGGGCTCTGGTGAAAATCCAAGGAGCGTCTGCATCGGTAACCGGCGGCTTCTGTTCGTTCCTGTCTCTGCGTCTGTGGGAACCCCGCGGCAAGCAAGAACGTTATCCCGGGTACCCTACTTCTGTAATTTATCCCAAGAATCTTCTTCTCATAACAGGAAGAAGCCGGCTCAATCCGCCCAGGGTGAATGCCGCATCAGTACAGTACAGTAAATGGAAGACGATCTAACGCAGTTATTCTCAACCGTCGTATGCCACGTGATCCTCTTAATCCTTTGATCTCTGAGGCCGCTTTTACCGGTGGTAGAGAAAAATCACGTAATGCCCAGCCACCGGTTGAACAGCGATAGAGAAAAATGACAATGCCCAGCTACCGGTTGAACGGTGAGTAAACACTTGTAACTATTTTTTTTATATCTACCATGAAACATTACATACCAATTATTCGCGAATTTTGGGCCCAGAAGCTCAGGAAGAAGGGTTAAAATTGTGCAGGAACGCAGGGCTCAAAGGGAGGGTCAAGTGTGCCGCGAAAAATTGAATAAAAAAAAAAAAAAAAAAAAAAAAAAAAAAAAAAAGGTATCAAACTAAACAAGCCGCATAAATAGTTGAATAGAAACATTGAAATAAAGTAAGTTCATATTTGTGTGTATTTATTTTTAAATACATTGTTTTGTTTTTTTTTCATAACATTTAAATGTATACCCCTAAAAAATTACTAAGTGAGCCGTGATATTTTCATTTGCTCCTAGGTGTGCCGTTGCTTAAAAAGGTTGAGAGACACTGATCTAACGTAATATTACACAGTGTGCGCCAAATATTAACCTTTTCATTTCTTTTTCAGACCTATCGGGAGCATTAAGACGGCAACTTCCAATCTGACATAGGAAATAAAAGGCCGCACCCTGTTTATAGCGTTATCCACCAACCGCAGCAACTTGGAGGCATAAACAACTTCAGCCATGTTTTTCACATGTTTCCAAGCCCACGTTAAATATTATTAGTATTCTACACAAACTGATTAAATTATTTCATTCAATTTCCTAAACATCGGCACAGTACTCATTTGGTACGGCACGCGTGTTTCAAATACTTTTCTCCACATCTATTTTTTTCCAGGTTTATTAAACATAGAAGCTTTCCCGGCAGAACGTTTATTTAAACCGACACGCTTATTTAATAAGTTGAAAAATTCCCGCCTGCCTGGCTATTCCAGGCGGCATTTATATTTGGTAAAAATCATTACCAGGGAAAGAACTGGAAAGCATTGACACATTAAAAATACTAACTCACTTTTTATCCCCACCACCAAGGCGATAATCCCACTAAGACGCAAAGGGGTACTGGGAATGAAAGAGAATGAAAAACTTTAGTAAGGAGAAAGGACAATAAAAGAACAGGACTCAGGAAGACAAAAAGCTTGCGATTGATGTTGCATTTAAGTTTTTGAACATTGTAGATGACAGGGAAGCAAGAAATCGTAAGAGGGTTCCACAGGCAAGAGGTGCGAGAGAAGAAACTATTAAAATAGAACTTATGGTTACATCTAGCTATTTGAACAGTAACAAGACGAGACCTACACCCTAAATACTGTAAATGAAATCGCCTTCTTTCATTTACAGCATTTAGAGTGCAGGTTTCGTCGTTTTACTGTTCAAATATCTAGATGTTACGGCAGAAAGGGCTACTTCGAAGGAAACGGTGAAAACGAGGTGTTAAAGTTATTAGGGTTTTTTAATAAACGTATATTTAAATACGCGATTTTTAAAAATACTACTGTAATATAAGGCACAAGAGCCACTTCAGGTAGAGGGTTACTGAATGAGTTTGTTGTAAGGGCATAAAGGGGGAGGTAAGAAATGCATATCATAAGAATATTTAGGATAAATAAAGGTACCCCCCCCAGACATAGAGAGGTTAAAAGTATAATGATTGGGGAGGCATCCCCTTGAGAGTCTAGTCTGGGGGTAGGTAGATGACACCCGGGACATTTTTGCTGTTCTCACTGCCAGCTTGCTAATCTCCGAGACTATGACAATTATTTTCATTACTCCTTTCTACATACCTGACTGCGACTGCCACACTCGTCGGCTTTCTCTGTGATGTAAACTGTGATGGGTCATTCTAGAATGCAGCTGAACAACCTGAATTCTTTACTGTCTGACCAAATGACACTTGCTCTCGAAAGTTTTTGTTTTCTCTTCTTGAGGCCCGTGGCTTTGGAGATCTCGCATCTAGATTTTACTGACGACGCCGTCACAAAGCTACGGCGCTTTAGGCCCAGATTAAATCCTTGACAGCCTACTTGACTGTGTCCTGTGCCAATCGAGCGAGGACGCATTGTGTCACAAAGTTGCTTATAGACGAGTTGCTTGTCAAAGAAAAATCATGGTAACTGGCAGTTTAAACACAATTTATCTTCAACTACAGCAAATAAATTAGCTTCTAAATAAATAAACGGTGAATTCTGCCTGTCCGTCTGAAAGCCCTTGAACTCGGACCACACTTGCTCTACATGGACATATAACTTTTTGGGAATCAGGATGATCTCGGGATTAAAAATCTGCCCTTCATCTAGTGCTTGGACATCCAGCATTAGAATTTGTGCCCGGATGAGGAAGGAACAGTTAAAATTTCATATTTTAAAATAACTGGAAAAAATGACTGATTTTAAAATTTTAAAATTCATATTGGGTAAACCCAATATAAATTATAAACCAATATAAATAAAGTAACACAAAAAATTTTAATATATTTTTATTTTTTGTTTTAAATTCAGTTTAAAATATCACTAAAACTGATCAAACTACGAAATTCGATCAGCAGACGTTATTCAAATCTAATCATTTTTCAGTATCCAATTTTTACTCCAGACCTTTTTTTAACACTTTCTTCTAATTGTAGTAGATGTAAGATTCTGAATTTGTTGGAATTTCATTAATAGCAAGAAAAGAATACTTATAAAGATTTATAACGTGAACTCACCTGGCTCAGAAGTAAATTCCAAATGTCCAACTTTTGGTTTCTCAATTACAGTATAATTCAAAAGATTGTTGTTGACATTATCATCAGACGCCGACAAAAACTTTTCGGTGATGAACGCCGATCTTCCTTCAAGAAGAATTAATTCTTCATTTCTATCAACGATTGGAGGAGATCGGTCTTCTGCAAGAGAACAAAAAGAAAAAAAAAGAAAAAAAAACAGGAGACATTAATGCTAGATTTGACCGTTCCAAATTGCACTGAAAATTCTATGAGGTTTTGTTTAAAATAATAGCGTCATTTAGAAAATCTTTATCAAGAGAAAGTTGTCAATACATAGGTTCATTTTTATCCGCGGCTTCACTATCTGTAGTTTCAGTTTTACTTAACCATCCGTTAGTACTGTGGGTCATTTGAACACCAAACGAAATCTGTCGATGTTTCTGAGATGAGGTATTATGTACATTATTTACATTATTCGGCCTATTGTCCTCATCTTTGTCGCCATATTTATCACAACGTTTCGGCCGTTATACACTCCGGCTTTCTTCAGGTGGTTGGAATGTCGAACTGAACCCTTTATTTCGCTCACTGGGGTAGACTGTTCTAGTTTTACATGGCACAGTGGATAAAGCCGTTCCTCAAGGACACATGGCACAGTGGATAAAGGCGTTGGTTAGATCCAGTGACAGGACCCAAAGAGTGTGAGTTCAATACCCGGTTAAGGCAGTGGAGAACTTTCAGAGGGAAATTAACAGGAGATAACTGATAACTGACATCCATCAAACATGGCACGTGGAACTAGAACAGTCTACCCCAGTGAGCGAAATAAAGGGTTCAGTTCGACATTCCAACCACCTGAAGAAGGCCGGAGCGTACAACGGCCGAAACGTTGTGTTAAATATGGCGACAAAGATGAGAACAATAGTCCGAGTAATGTAAATAAATCACACGAAATGTTTTCCTTGAAGTTTAATAAGTGACAAGTCAAATTTTCATAATTAGTCAACTAGATTTCTGAATACTTCAGTCAATTAACTATAAGGAGTTTTTGGTTTTAGTCATAGTATTTATATGAATCGGGCACTTTGACGTGGCGTAATGGTTAACAAGCATATCTCGCTAGATCAATTGCGACTGAGTAGCGAGTTCAATTCTCCCTAAGTGCTCCATACTTCCGGCCTTGTGTCATATCTAAGCTATGCTTAGTAAATTACCATAATGTTTGTGTGTATTACAAGCAGTTTTATTTGTTTACTTAAACCTATTTTTGTATTCCGAAATTGATATGTCTTGATTAGATTATCAAAATAAAATCATTTCTTTGTTTTCATTTTATGCTATAAAATCTAGAAAAGAACATTCAAGACAATATATAGCAAAAGAACCAAATGATATATCTATAATATTTTATAATATCTATAATATCTATAATATAATATAATATAATATAATATATCTATAATATAATATAATATAATATAATATAATATAATATCTATAATATAATATAATATAATATAATATAATATAATATCTATAATATAATATAATATAATATAATATCTATAATATAATATAATATAATATAATATCTATAATATAATATAATATAAATATAATATAATATAATATAATATAATATAATATATAATATAATATAATATAATATCTATAATATAATATAATATAATATAATATAATATAATATATAATATAATATAATATAATATAATATAATATAATATAATATAATATAATATAATATCTATAATATAATATAATATAATATAATATAATATAATATAATATCTATAATATAATATAATATAATATAATATAATATCTATAATATAATATAATATAATATAATATAATATCTATAATATAATATAATATAATATAATATAATATAATATCTATAATATAATATAATATCTATAATATAATATAATATAATATAATATAATATAATATAATATCTATAATATAATATAATATAATATAATATCTATAATATAATATAATATCTATAATATAATATAATATAATATAATATCTATAATATAATATAATATAATATCTATAATATAATATAATATAATATAATATCTATAATATAATATAATATAATATCTATAATATAATATAATATAATATAATATCTATAATATAATATAATATAATATCTATAATATAATATATATAATATAATATAATATCTATAATATAATATAATATAATATCTATAATATAATATAATATCTATAATATAATATAATATCTATAATATAATATAATATAATATAATATAATATAATATCTATAATATCTATAATATAATATAATATAATATCTATAATATAATATAATATAATATATATAATATAATATAATATAATATAATATCTATAATATAATATAATATAATATCTATAATATAATATAATATAATATAATATAATATCTATAATATAATATAATATAATATCTATATAATAATATAATATAATATAATATCTATAATATAATATAATATAATATCTATAATATAATATAATATAATATAATATAATATCTATAATATAATATAATATAATATCTATAATATAATATAATATAATAATATAATATCTATAATATAATATAATATAATATCTATAATATAATATAATATAATATAATATAATATCTATAATATAATATAATATAATATCTATAATATAATATAATATAATATAATATAATATCTATAATATAATATAATATAATATCTATAATATAATATAAATAATATAATATAATATCTATAATATAATATAATATAATATCTATAATATAATATAATATAATATCTATAATATAATATAATATAATATAATATAATATCTATAATATAATATAATATAATATCTATAATATAATATAAATAATATAATATAATATCTATAATATAATATAATATAATATCTATAATATAATATAATATAATATAATATCTATAATATAATATAATATAATATCTATAATATAATATAAATAATAATATAATATCTATAATATAATATAATATAATATCTATAATATAATATAATATAATATCTATAATATAATATAATATAATATAATATCTATAATATAATATAATATAATATCTATAATATAATATAATATAAATAATAATATCTATAATATAATATAATATAATATCTATAATATAATATAATATAATATAATATAATATAATATAATATAATATAATATAATAATATAATATAATAATAATAATATAATATAAATAATATAATATAATATCTATATAATATAATATAATATAATATATATAATATAATATAATATAATATCTATAATATAATATAATATAATATCTATAATAAATATAATATAATATAATATCTATAATATAATATAATATAATATCTATAATATAATATAATATAATATCTATAATATAATATAATATAATATAATATCTATAATATAATATAATATAATATAATATAATATAATATAATATAATATAATATCTATAATATAATATAATATAATATCTATAATATAATATAATATAATATCTATAATATAATATAATATAATATCTATAATATAATATAATATAATATAATATAATATCTATAATATAATATAATATAATATCTATAATATAATATAATAATATAATATAATATCTATAATATAATATAATATAATATCTATAATATAATATAATATAATATAATATAATATCTATAATATAATATAATATAATATCTATAATATAATATAATATAATATAATATAATATCTATAATATAATATAATATAATATAATATAATATCTATAATATTTTAACTGAAGGTATTTGAAAACACTGCAGTATAAATGCTGCAAACATTCTCTAACGGAGAGTTAATGGCCGCAAAATACAAGGATCATGATGCTGAAAGTTCAGATATGCAATGCCTTATTAGGATTCTTATCAGAATACTAAACTATTTAATACATGAAATACTTGTTCATCCACTTCTAGACTCCGTCAAATTAACGTCGATCGAATCGAGGATATGCAGTTTCGGGTCTTTCTTCGAACGTTCGATCTTCTTGCGAGGATGTGAGAGATTATCTCTCTCACATATAGGTCAGGGGTTTATACAACTTCATGTTTTCGGATTTTCAAGTGTACGTACATTTTTTTTCAGCTGTTTTTATGTTGGTGTACTCACCGACGGCATTTGAGGCTCGATTCTGCACTTGGCAACTTTGAGGTTACCGACTTGATCAACTTTTTTTTTTTTTTTTTTTTTTTTACTAAGTTGACACTGAATATAAAATTTGAGTATCTCTTAGGACGAATCCAGTATATACTGGAATTACTACAGATCAACTCATTTTAGATCAAAGTTACTGATGGACATTAAATTCGATTCAGAACTATTATTTCCTGGCGGGAATTATTACACAAATAAACCATAAAATGATTTCTTTATGTAAAAAAGTGAAAGTTCTCAAATGAAATTCAATTTAAAAACAAAAGCCGTACGCTAAGGTTGCTAATGGTATATTAATATTAGCCGTTTCCTTATACGGAAACATTCGGCATTCATTGACCGATTAGCAGTATTACTGCCGGTTAAAATTCATAAAATCTTTCCCTTAAATTAACTTTTCAGGAAAATAGTTTCCTCAAGTCCTGTAGCTGTTATCTTTCCAGTGTTGATAGAAGACTTCCTTCCTAAACGTAGTTGTTGCGTTGCAACTCACACCAGGTTAGTTGACAGAGTGCAGCTTCTTCCAGTCAAATGCTTGTGGCTTAAAAATTCGGTTACTGCCGATATGTGATCAACAAAATGAGTGTAAGCACAGAACAAGCCGTATTGCTTCGGATCTTTTTCCTATTTATCCGCGATCAAGTGCAGGTGTAAACAATTCTTGAGTTTCTGTTTAAATTTCCGTGAGGAGTTATTTGCATTTTTTTTTTTTTTACATTCGAAAAAACTTTCTCATCATTGTTGATATTATTATGCCCCCCGACCTTCTTCAGATTCTTGTCGATCCGTGTAACACCCAGGGAATTTCGAACTTAACCCTTTTTTAATTTATGGAGGTAGATTTTCTTGTTCCGCTGTCCATATCTAGGGATACCTCGACTTATTTTTATTAAGCATTGCTCAATTATCGCTGAGCTTGAGTCAATCCAGGGATTAAAGTAACAATAACTATGTCACCAAATTCGCGAATTAATGATTTAATCCACTTGACTATCGTCCCGTGGGATAATCCTGAATCTAAAGCCTGGCGTCTGAAACCTAATCTGCCTTGAGTTTTACTTAAAAATACAAAAATTCAAGAAGAGTGATGCCGGAAATTCAGATATACGAGGAAAAAACAAGCTGTTTCTTTTTTAATTAAAAACGAGAAAAAAACTTATGCGATCGGCAAAAAATAGCGGTTATTGTAGATTTTAGTAACCTTTGCATAACATTTATTACATTGTATTGCCATAATTGTTTCATTTTAATGTTGGTTCTTGTTGTCTTCCTGTTATAAAAAACATGGCCGCGATAAAATTAACTAAAATTATTCTTCTTGTCAGATTGAATCTGTTCACGTCGACATAACATATAACGTTTGTGTAGATAGATAGATAGATAGATAGATAGATATATAATATAAAGTAAACTTACCAAGGAGGATGATATAGAAATATTGATTTAAAAGTTCGTTTCCTTGTGGATCGGCAACAGTGAATTTAAATTTGACATTTCCCGCATTTCCGATTCCATAATCCGAATATTCAAGAAGACCTTCAAGAATCAAACGAGAAAAATGACTGTTAACAAAATACATTTATCACAAAATAAGGATATGAAATTATTACAGTTACATGTATGATAAGAATATAGTTTTAAGGTATGCTATATATATGGGTTAAAAAAAAAAAAAAAAAACTATCAGGGATAGAGCGTATATATAAAAGTGGACATTGAGATAAACACCCAGCTGCTGGGTACTGAGATCAATGCCCAGTTTATATATATATATATATATATATATATAATGTGTGAGGTACTTAGTGGAAAACGCCCAATATCAGTGATAGAGCTAACATAATAAGTTGTATGGATATGAATTTGTGACCCTGGGTTTCACGCTTTTGCGATCATCGGAGAAACTGCAGGTCTATATTATTATTATAAACAGTATATTATTCAATGAAACATATACACATGTGTGTGTGTGTGTGTGTGTGTGTGTGTGCGTGTAATATAGACATACTGTGTCTACTTATTTTTATATTGATCCTTTCCAGTTGTCTAACCAGTTTCTTGATGTTAAGATGAAATTCATTAAGGAAGGCACCGTAGCTTTTTTTTTTTAATTTTTAAACCAAGTACTTTCGATTTTTTCCAAGATCATCTTCAGGGCTAAATTACAAAGACACATTTATTGTAACCGCGATAAAATCGGCATTCCCTTGTAATGGTGATTTAAATTAGACAACTGGTTAGATAACTGGAAAGGACTAGTATAAAAATAAGCAACACAATATATCTATACTTCACGCAGCTAGTATTAACAATAAACTCCCGAATATACCATGGTCACAGATTCTGATGGTTACTAGATTAAAAATGAATTTACTCAATATTATAATTCATCTCACACTCTTTCATAGTTTAAATCTTTAATATGGCATTTTGCGCTCTCACGTGTGAGTGTACCTTTTTAATTATCTGTGAGTGAGTGAGAGAGAGAGAGAGAGAGAAATAGGATAAGTAAACGATTATAAATCTAACATGCTTCGCCTTTATTAAAGCTTAACCAGAGAATGAGTTATGCAGAAAGAGAAAAAAATGGATTTAAAATTTTTTTTGTTTGCTTTTCATTGTTTCAGCAAACACCACGTGCATTTTTCAAGCAACGTTCGTGTATAAAATTTATGTGTGTAAGTGTATCATGATTCTAGTTTGTCTATACGGGATTCGGATGATAGTGTGTGTGTTATTTTGAGTGTTTGTGTATGTGTGTGTTATTTTGAGTGTTTGTGTATGTGTGTGTTATTTTGAGTGTTTGTGTATGTGTGTGTTATTTTGAGTGTTTGTGTATGTGTGTGTCTCCGGTAGGCATTCTTATTTATGTATGGTAGTTGTCCACATGTTGATTTGGGGACGTTCTTACGTAACACTGGTTGTAGTGGTGATAGTATTATGTAAACATATCTTAGATTCTTTAAGTACTGATTTTATAAAAGTTGATGGCGTGTTTGACGTCTCTTTATAGATGATAAAATATTTATAACAATCCCATCGAATTATTTCCTACGTAAAGAATTATGTTCTTTTTTAATTGTTTATAAAAAGCAAAAAACAAATAAAGTTATGGTCAGTTTTCTTCCCATGTATTTTGAGCGAGTTTAAGGGGTTGTCCAAAGGAAGATCTATATTATGTTCATAGATGCGGGCTTTTAGATTCCTTGATGTCTCGCCAATGTAACTATTTCTACATTGCAGGAACTATTTCATAAATC
>CAHIKZ030004664.1:0-20000 GCA_903632075.3 Acanthosepion pharaonis
GATAGATAGATAGGATAGATAGATAGATAGATAGATAGATAGATAGATAGATAGATAGATAGATAGATAGATAGATAGATAGATAGATAGATAGATAGATAGATAGATAGATAGATAGATAGATAGATAGATAGATAGATAGATAGATAGATAGATAGATAGATAGATAGATAGATAGATAGATAGATAGATAGATAGATAGATAGATAGATAGATAGATAGATAGATAGATAGATAGATAGATAGATAGATAGATAGATAGATAGATAGATAGATAGATAGATAGATAGATAGATAGATAGATAGATAGATAGAGATAGATAGATAGATAGATAGATAGATAGATAGATAGATAGATAGATAGATAGATAGATAGATAGATATAGATAGATAGATAGATAGATAGATAGATAGATAGATAGATAGATAGATAGAGGATAGATAGATAGATAGATAGATAGATAGATAGATAGATAGATAGATAGATAGATAGATAGATTGATAATGAGAGAGAAAGATAGATAGATAGATAGATAGGATAGATAGATAGATAGATAGATAGATAGAATAGATTTGAGATAGATAGATATAGATAGATAGATAGATAGATCCAAGTGGAGATAGATAGATAGATAGATAGATAGATAGATAGATAGATAGATATAAATGATATTTAGATAGAAGAAAGATAGATGGATGAAAACCAAATGGTATTGATAGAATTTAGATTCAAGATTATTTTTTTGAATTTTATTTTTGATGTAATGAATAAAATTAAAACAAGATATGATAGAAAAGCAGATTTATCTTCCCATTAGAAAGAGAAATGTTTAATGGAATTTAGAGAAAAATTTTTAAAAATCTTTTGCTGTAAAACATAAGGTAAATTTTATTTTAAAGAATTTAAAAGAAAATGAAATTTTATCATTTTAGAAAAAATTTGAATGAACAATTTTCAACTGTGAAATGTAATGTTTTAAGAGGAAAAAGAAATTTGAAAATTTGACAGATATACTTGGTTAAAAATATGCCATTTCTCAGAAAATTCTTTTAAGGCAAAGATAATTCATTTTTTATGATAAACGGACATGATAGAACTTATTGTCATTGAAATATATTCATATTATATTTTAGATCAGAAATTTGTTTTTAAAATTTTTCATAAAGATAGATAAATGATTATAAAAAGTCATGCGGAATTCACATGATCCTGAAAATAAAAATTTTTGATTGATTAAAAAAATGTAAAAATTTAGTGAATTTCCATATTTGAACAATGGATAAATTAAACATTCAAACAAAGAAGAATACTAAAGATTTGGAAACAATTATAAATTACATTCATTAAACATCAAGGACCATCATAAAAGCATTAAAAAAAAAGGATTGTTTCCGCAATAGAAAGTCGAATGAAAAAGAATGTTACTTAACAAATACTTTTCACACCCAACCCAGTTCTGCTGGAATCAGAATCAACATTGAGTTTAAGCATGGAAATTATCTCAAAGTAAACACACAAAGATTTAAATTTTTGATAAATGTGACGAATGCAGCTATCGATTTTTTTTTTGCATGCTAGCTTAATTTATTCGTGTCAGTCAGCTGTTCTCTATGGCCAATAGAATTTCCTGCCTATTTGTGGCAGCCAAATTATAGAAAATCTCACTTTGGCCAGTAGAAAATGGCCGCAAACTACATAAAAACTGCTGTAGAAGCATGAAAAAATCGATTATTTCCACTATCGATGGGGTTGAAATGCAAAGTCGGTCTTGGCCTTTGCTAACTTGGAGCATGTGCATAAAAATTTTGGTGCAAATTGTTAAAAATTGAATTAAAACGTGCATTCGTTACACACACACACACACACACACATTTTTATTGACACCATTTTTACAAAAATACTATGGTATATATATTATATTATGGCCCGATTTACGAAGATAAAATTTTTTCAGAAAAGATATTATTTAATTTAGGCTTTTTATATCTCTAAAAATAATTATAGAAAAATAAATATTTATATAAAAATATTTTCATATAGAAAGTGAAATGATATATATTGAAATTGAATAAAATCAGTTTAAGAAAGTTTATTTCGGAAATTAGTTGAAGAGAATTAATAAAATTTTGAGAAAATTTTTCATTTTTATTTGAAAAATATTGGATTTATCCATAAAAGATGAATACAAAAATGATATAAATAAATGGAGAAGTCTTGTTAAAAGCATTATGAAACATTTTAATTACCGAAAATAAAGTTTATAAAAATCCTAATTTTTTTTTATTTTTAAAAAAATTTAAATCTGTCAGGGACAAACTCTAAAAAAAAACAAAAGAATAAATTTTTAATTTTTATAAATTTATAAATAATTTAAATTTGTTTTCAAGCATTGATTACATAAAAAACAAATCTGAAATATAAATTAAAAAAAAATATGAATAAATATATATAATATATATAATAAAGCAAAAATTATAATAATAAAATCCAAAATTCATAGAAAGATGAATAATTTGAGCAATTTTTGGAATGAAAAATAAACATATAAAAGTATTAAACATTTTAAGATTTAATTAAAAATGAAACTAAGAAAATAAAAAATAAATGAAATTAAATATAATTTTAGAATTTTGAAAAAATTAAAAAAAACTTTCTCATATTAAAAAGGACTATTTTTATATTTCCAAGTTATATATAAATATAAAAAAGAAATATTTATATGAAAAAAATATTCTTGATTAAATTCAAAATAGTCTTTTATCAATTTTAATAGATATATTTTTATAAAAAATTTTTATATCATATTTAGATAGAAATTATGAAAATATATAAAAAGAATTTAATGAATAATAGATTGAAATTCATTTATAGATAATAGATTTTATATATAAAAAAATTTTTTTTGAATTTTATTTGCCCAATTTTCAAAAAAAAATATTTTTTAATTATATAAAAAAGATTGACAAAAAAACTGAAAATAAATAATTGAATAAATGAAAGGATTTTAAAATCCAATTTTTAAAATATAAAAAATATGAAATTTTAAATGATAATTTTAAAATAAATATAAAAAATATATATTATTTTAAAAAAAAATTAAAAAATAAAAAAAATTTTCAATCCACATTCTTGAAGAAATAAAAATTTATCAATCCACAAATATTCGGGATATTATAAAATAGATAGAAAAAATATATATATATAACAAAAAAAGATAAAAATTTCTATAGATTCTTTAAATTTATGAGATAGAAATCAGAAAATATATATATAAAAATATATAATTTTTTTAAATGGATTTAAAAAACAATGATATTTAATCCCAAAAATTATAAGAAATAGGTCAATATTTCAAGAAAACGAATAAATTTTTTGATTAAAACATTTAAAAAATAAATATAAATGAAATTAAATTTAACATGTACCTGAATAATTTTATTTAAATATATAAATTAATATATAATATCATGATATATATCAAACAAATAAAAAACTAATTCATATTTTTTGATGTCAATTATTTTTAAAAAAAATTTATGTTTATTAATTTAAATTGATTATATATATTTTTTAAATATAAAAAATATATATATGAAATAATTTATAAAGAAATTTCTTAAAAATTTACAGAAATAAAAACCATTATAAAAAATAAATATATAATATATATATAATTTTTCAATATCATATATATATAAAAAATAAATAAAACAAAAATTTTTTAAACAGGAAAATTTAAATGAAAAAATGATAATATATTTTTTTCAAAATTTTTTAGTGGAATTGAGAAATATATTTAGGAATATTCAAATTTAATTATTTAAACAAAAAAATAAAAAAATCAAAGAATAAACCAGAAAAATATTACATTATTATGTTTTTTAAAATGATTTATAAAAAACAAAAAGTTGGAAAAAATCCTTGGATTTTTTAAAATTTTTCAGACAATTTTTCAAATCTCATTTTTTGAAAGAAATCAAATATATTCATGAATTTAGTTGAAAAATGAAAAAAAACAGAAATAATCAAAAAAACATACAAACTAAATAAAAATGAACAATTTATTTGCTTTCAAAGATAACTAATTTTATAATATTTAATAACAAAAAATATTTTTTTGTTCAATTTCGCAAAAGAGGTTTCCTTTAGAATTAATTAAAAAAAATGGATTTATTTAAAGAAAATTTTTGACAATCTCTTAATCATTAGCTAGATCACAGGTTTATTTTTTTTTTCTTTTTTGTTAAAATGTTATTTCAAGAGGAAGCAAACAATATATTTATTAATTTTAATGAAATTAAAAATTAAAAGATATATAAAATTTTTAGAAAAAAAAACAATATATAAATTTACTTACATTTTTCATTTCCAAAAAAAATTTCAAAAATAAATTTTTTCATTCATTTTTCATATAAGGAAAAAAAATAGATGAATTAAAATTGAAATTATTTAAAAATATTCTTATTAAAATTTTATAAAATTTTTCAAAAAAATATCTGAAAAATGATAAGTTTTTTTTAAATATATAAATAATGTAGATATAGAATATGACGAATTTCTTATTAGCATTGATATACACTATTTTTATAAAAATTGAAAATATTTGTTAAAAAGAAATCTTTTATATCACAAAAAATGTATTTTAAAAATATTAACATCAAATGGATGTTTTTTGAAAAGCCAAATTTATGCAGTTAAATTTATACATATAAATAATTTAAGAATTTTCCAAAAAAAAGCAATTATAAATGAATTTCAGAAAAAAATTAAGCTTCAATTTGAAACTGAAAAAAATTTTATTTTAATTGTTTATCTTTTTTTTTGATTTTTTACATTTCAATTTGAAAATTGTTTTCAAAATTTTATTGTTTTTTTAAACGTTTTGATGAAATTTTTTTTTTCAAAATTAAAATATAAAGTTATCTAAACTTAACATATTCCTAAAAACATCACATTTGTAAATAAAATTTCCAGAAAAATAAAATATTTTATTTTATATTTCAGAAAGAAAATTGAATATTATATCAAATAATTGCATAAATTAAAAAAGAGAAAAATTTATAAAATATATTTACCCCATATATATATTATAAATATATATTTAAAATATATATATAAAATTTTTAGCTACGATATTTCAATAATATTAAAAAATTTTAAATGAATTTAAATTTTAAATAAATAACCATTAAATTCAAAATTATCAACAAATGGTTGATAAAATATATTTTTCTATGTCATTTATGCCCCATAAAAATATAAAAGAAAAAAGTAAATTTTACCAAATTTATGGTACCTGGATAATAATATGTGAATGAACAAAATTGACATGTATCATCGATACAGCAAAATTAGATATGAAAAAAGTGTTTGAAATAGGAAAATAATTCTATCTTCACATTCCTGTTAACAAAAATAAAAATTAACTATTTGAATTAATATTAAATATAAAAACAATATTTTATATATTTTTTTGATCAAAAGATAAATACTATATAAATATAAAATTATATAAGAAAATTTATTTGAATTATAAAAATTTAAAAATTTTGATCTGGATAAAAAATTAAAATAAATTTAAAAGAAAACATATTTTGAATTATGATTCAAAAGAAAAGTCTAGAAAATTAAATCACCTTGCATCCAATATAACAAATATTTGAATTCCATGAAAGAATAAGCATAAAGCTATTACAAATATACACACCATAAACTTGCATATAATATGAATATAAATATACAAAATATATAATATATATATAGTTTAAAAAAATAATCATTTGAATGGATGGCAGAAATATTAACGGTGGATTTTTTTTTTCACGCTATTTAAATTCATTTAATGAATTAAAATATTCATTAAAACATTATTAATTCATATCAATTAAAAAAAAAAAATAAAAAATTTATTTAAAGTTTTACAATTTTTTAGGAAAAATCTTTCATTCAAAAATATGGTCCATTTATATAAGACTTCAACATTACTATGATTTATATCATATGAATATATATATATATATATATATATATATATATATATATATATATATATATATATATATATATATATATATATAGGCAGCAATCCTTATTTCATGCACATTTCATTGAATACGACAGACAAGGTGCTTTTATTTAGTTTTTTATACAATTTCTCATGCGATCTAATAATTTTTTTCTTTTCGGATGATAAATTATATAAAAACTGTCCGAATGTTCTTTTTATCCGAGCGCTTTCGGCTATACATTTAGCCATTTTCAAGGATTAAATATTTTAACTGTTAAATAAGAAATAGTTTGTTGTATGTATGTTTTATAAAATGTTTTCATTTTTCAAAACACGGTCAAGATATTGTGTCCATGTTCAAAGTTAATATTATTAAGTGTTGTTTTTTTTTTTTTTTTTTATTAATAAGGCTTCCATTATTTTTAGCCTTTTTTTTGCATGTAGATGATGCTATTATATTAGTGTTGTCAACAAGTATGTTATGAATAGTGTCCGGTAGGTCTCCATGAATATTTAAATGAGATCTAATTGAGCTATGGTCAGAAAGGTGTAGAGTGAGTCTGCGTGTCAAACATGTTGTAGTGTGGCCTATATAATTATTTACGAATTTTGATTGATCAGGAATACAATTCCTTAATGGGCATTTAAATTTGTAAATAATATTTGCCCTATTTTTGTTTTTTTTTTTAGTCTTAATAAAATTATAAAAAAAACATATATATATTTTTTATAATATGTATATAATTTTCTATTAATTAAATCTAAAACAACTACTTTGATTTTTATAAAAACTTTTTGAACTGTGTTTTAAATATAATAAACATGGTTGAAAAATTGTTTTTTTGAAATTTCAGGAAAATTGAAAATGTATTTTTCAGAAAAAAAAGAATGTTAAAAGAAAATCAAAAGAATTTAATATTTTAGATATTTTGTTTGTATTTATTGTTAGAGGATTTAAAAGGTTGAAATAAAATGGAAAAAAATGAGTACAGTCATCCAAAGAAAAGGTGGTGTTGGTTCCAGTCTAGTTTTTTAAGGAAATTGAGAAATATGATCAATGTATATAAAAGGATAAATACAAAGAAGAAGAAAATAGCCAATAATATAGGCCATGTTGGTCTCAAATCACAAAATCCCAATCTGTCTTGTTTTAAAAGCTGACATTTTGGTAATAGTTTTATTCTATTCACTCTTGAGTCAACCCCAATTCTTACTTTGTGAACATTTTGCCATATTGTGATGTTGCTTCTTTTCTCATAGTTAAACTGCATTGCCATTATTGATTTGCCTTAGAATACATATTGTTTTAATGCTTTTATATTATATTTTGCCCTGTATTTTTCTTTTTCTTATTATAATATATTATAAACTTTGTCAATACATTTAGGCTGTTTCAATTTGTTTAAATGTTTCATAGCAGGATATTGGCCATTTCCCATTCCATTCAGTCTTATCAATTAAAGAACTTATAAAATGAAAATAGATATTTTTATAATATATAATTGCTTAGCACGAAGTACCAGAAAACTTCCAGATAAAATATTTAATTGAAATATAATGAAATTGAGCATGGTTGTCATAATCAATTTAATCAGAAAAATGAATTAAAACAAAAGGAAAAGCAGCCATAGTATAAAAAAAAAAAAAAATTCATACATTTTTCATTGAAGGACCGGCGTCTTATTTTCATTTTAGAAGACCATACATATAATGTTCTGCTACTAATAATGGGGAAAAAGCTGTTCTTTTTTTTGAATTTGAGAAAATATATCTATATTAAAAAACTGAGGAAAACAAAGATACAACTACAAAACATCTTTTAGAAGGACAGCATGTGACAATTTGCAACACTTTATATATTCATTTGAGTATGCAAAAATATATATAAAAGAAGTATTTTTACAGATTCTCTATAAAAAAATAATTCTTTTTGATGTTTCAGTTTTTTTTGAAGATCATGAAACATTATCTAATCACTTCTTTTTTAGATAATGAATTTTTATTGGTTGAAATAAACCTTCAATAAAACATGCTCTTTAAATATTGTTTATTTTTTATAATAATGAGTTCAAGGTTCAATCAATAATTTTTAAATTTAGATCCAATGTATTTTTTTATATAATGACAGTTTAGATATTTTAATGGGTTTGTTTCTCTTTAGGATATCCAATGTATTTTTATAATAATGAGTTTAAAAAGACCTTCAATAAGGGTTAATTTTAAATCCAATGAATTTTTAATTTAATGAGTTCATAAGACCCCAAAATTGTTTAGACTCTTTAGATCAAATCTTTTTAAATTAATGAGTTCATAAGACCTGTTTGATCTGGATTTTAGATCAATGTATTTTTTAATTAATATTTTCATGAGACCTTCAATAAACCCTACTTTTAGATCCAATTATTTCCTTTGTTGAGCGGAGATTTTCAATAAACCATACTCTGCCAGATCCAATTTTTAAACAAAAAAGTTCAGAAGATCACAAAATTGATTTTTGATCCAATGTATTGTTTTAATATTAATGAGTTTTATGAGTTCTTCAATAAACCTTCTGCCTTTTAATTTAAAGAAAATTTTATATTAATGAGTTCAAAAGATTTCCATAAAAACAATTATTTAGATCCAATGTATTTTTACTTTTTAATGAGTTCAAATGAATTTCAATAATTTTTTAGATCCAATGTATTTTTTTTAAATTATCATAAAAAAAATCAATAAAAATACATGAAAATCCAATGTATGAAATATTAATGAGTCCAATGAGACCTTAAATGAAAGCTTTACTCTTTAGATCCAATGTATTTTTTTTATTGAAAAGTTCATATGAGTGATTTAATAAAGATTGGCATTTATTATAATGAAGAAGGATTGATATATTCAGAAGACCTTTAATTGAAACTTTTCTTTGATCCAATGTATTTTTAATAAATATCATTGATATTGGCATTTATTATATATATATATATAGGCATTGGCAACTTTTAATAAAGAAGGCTTTAGATCCAATGTACATTTTTAAATGGGGATACTAAAAAAACCTTCAATAAAATTTTCCTTTAAAGAAACTGCATTTTTTATCTCAATGAGAAGACCATTCAATAAGGAATCTTTTAATGTATCCAATGTATTTTTTAAAATTGATGAATTTTGAGTTTTAATAGTTTAGATCTTTAGATCCAATGTATTTTTTATAAAAAATGATTTTATTATAATTTTATCACTGACCCTACTCTGATTATCACATGTACTTTTTATATTTTTGATTAAAAATGACTCGACAAATGAATGGTTGTTAAAAAGGAATTCCAAAATCCATTGTATTTTATAAAATGGGGTTATGAGACCTTCAAACTAGTACAAAAATTTTAGATCCAATGTATTTTGATATTAATGAGTTCAAATTCAATAAAAATTTAGATCCAGTTTTTTATAATTAAAAAGTTTTGAAACAAAGAATTACAAAAAGTACTTTTTAGATATCTGTCCTCCTGTATTAATGAGTGAACATCAGACCTTCAATAAACCCTCAAAGATGAAAAACACATTTTAAACAGAAATGAGACCTTCAATAAAAATGCTCTGGATTTAGATCCAATGTATTTTTTGATTAATGAGTTCATGAGACAAAAATAAATATATTTAACATCAGGATCCAATTATTTTTATATTAATGAGTTAATGAGGACCTTCAATAATTTGATAAAATCTTTAGATCCAATGTAGAGGAAATGAGTTCAAAAATACCTTGATAAGCTTGAGTAAATTTTAGGATGCTTTTTTATAAAATGAGTGAGAAGACCTTTTATAAAGGGCCACAAGGGACAGGATCCAATGGATTTTTATATAACATCCTGAGTTAATGGCATGTACAAGAAGAATTTTAAACCCTATTTTAAAAGTTTATTTATTCCAAGAGAATGTATTTTTTCATTATGAGTTGAACACTTCCTGTTACTCTTTAAATCCAATGTATTTTTATATTAATGAGTTCATCAGACCTGAAATAAAATTGATCTTTAGATCCAGGAAATTTTTATATTAATGAGTTCATGAGTCAATAAAGTTCATTGTAGGATCCAATGTATTTTATAATTAATGGGAAAGGTATGAATCCATCTCTTTCCACCAGCTATGATTTAAAAATTAAGGACAGAATGGACCCTATAAACCTTACTGCAAACCATGTCTAGTAGAAGGTTCATGAATTCAATAAACCCTGCTGCCTTGTAGGTATGTATTTTTTAATTGAGAGGAATGGACGGGGTAACCTTACTTAGATCCAATGTAAAGGGAATTAATGAGTTCATTACCCTATTCTGCCTTCAGTGTCACCATGATCTCAATTTGAGCTGAAGGAGGAGATATTTTTTAACAAAGTGCACTAATTGAATAAATGATTTGAAATTTAAATTAGTGATCTAAAAATAAAAAAAGCTCTTTTAAAAATGTATCACAAAATTCATTAAACATCAATAAAATTATTATTTCTTTAGGTTCCAATGTAGAGAATATTAATGAGTTCATGAGAATGAAACAAAACAAATAAAATTTTAATAAACATTATAGGCGTTTTATTGAGTTCAAATGAGACCTTCAATAAACCTTACTACAGGCCACAGTTTGGCCATGAATGATTTAAATTGCCAGCCCATTTTTTCCCTCTCTCTGCTCGTCGTTTTTACCTAAGATGGTACATTATAAACAGTGGAAAGTTTATTCTAATTACAAAGAAGAAATTCTGTTTTCTTTCAGAGATAAGCCTGATTTTTCTATAGTAATATACAGTATGTATTTTTATTACTTCAAATGTTATTTGTAGGAGATACCCTTATTTTAGTAGATGCTCCATTTATTTTAAACAGTATTTATTTCAACTATTGGCCTATACACTCAAGAAAGCTTAATAAAGATAAAGTGTCTTCCAGCAGGATTTAAACCTGCATCCCCCTTTGTAGGAGAAACCACCATTTGATCTGGTGTGTTTTTACCACTCGACTACAAAGAGCTTCAAAATAATGCATAGTTCTATTTTGCTTTTAAAGCACACTCACTCATTCAGGTTTTTTTGAAATGCATATCTACTCAGTTTCATATCCAAAATGTAAACAAATAAATTTCTAAAATATTAATTAATTTTATTTTTTAATCTGACATATTTTTTATTACTTCTAACATTATTTTTAGTGGATACCCATATTTAAGTAGAAGCCCTGTTTATTTTAAGCAGTATTTATTTTGTCTACCTGTTTGTGTACTTGAGAAAGCTTAATAAAGAGAATGTTCGTTCTGACAGGATTCCGTATTTATATATAAAGTTCATACAACTACTGTTTTGAAATCCACAGTCTTGCTTCCAATAAAGGCTTTTTTAGCACAGCAGTCTCTAAAATTTTCAGTATGAAAGCAAGATAAAAACAATTATTTTATAATCAAATAAGTTTATTTGGATCTTTCTTGTAATTAGATTGGTATGTTGAAATGAAAAAAGAAACATTATAATTCATTATCATCATCAGTCCTATGGCTGGGCATGGTCAAAAGGTCACTAGGCAGCTGAGCCCCTGACCAGCTCTCTCCATACATCTTGGTTGTTAGCCAGTGTCTGAGTCTAAGGATCTTCCACTCTACTCAGTGATATTGTCAGACCATTTTTATCTCTGTCTACATCTTTTGCCTAAAGTGATACCGTGTAAGATGACAGTGGAATGATTGTTCTAATTGCAGAAATGCGATTCGGTGCTTTCTTTTAAAGAAAAGCCTAATTTTTTTTTTTTTTTTTATAGTACTATGTATTTAAATACAAAGTTCATACAAATTCTTCTTCTTCTTCTTCTTCTTCTATGTGCTGTGTCCCTTCAGGAGGCTGGCAATCATGGCTCTCCATAATTTCCTGTCCCTTGTAGCACTTAATAACTTTTGTCTTTTTGCCATCTCTCCCATACCCTGTTCCACCATCCATTCACTCCAACTTGCTAGGTAGGTTGTGTGTTGTTTTCCTCCATCTTGCTTACCCTCAATCTGTCCTGTGAGCATCATATTTTCCAAACCCTCTTTCCTCATTATGTGCCTCAGAAATTTCAACTGTCTCTTCTTAATGTGAAGTATGTGTCCTTTTTGTTGCTATTGTTTCTAGTACTTCATAATTGTTCATATGTTCAGTCCATGGTATTCTCAGCATCTTTCTGTAGAACCACATTTCTGATGCTTCCTGTTTCATCTTCATCTGTGATGAGATTGTCTAGCATTCATTGCCATATAGGAGGACTGATATTGCATAACAATTCAGTCCCCTTTTCTTTGTTTCTAATGATATTTTTCTATTTGTCTATATCTCTGAGATGAGGTATTATGATTACATACATAATTTACATTATTTGGACTGTTATCCTCATCTTCATTGCCATATTCCCATATTCTGAACCCTTTATTTCATCCACTGGGGTAGATTGTTCTAGTTCCACGTGTCATGCCTCTTCTGGATGTCTTAGTTAAATAACTTTAACTCTCCAAGTTTTGGTTCACCACTGCTGTGGCCTGGTATTGAACTCACAACTCTTTGGGCTTAGTCATTGGATCTAACCTACATCTTTATGCACTGGGCCATGTGTCCTTGAGACATGCAGGAGAGGCATGGCACATGGAACTAGAATAATCTACCCCAGTGGATGAAATAAAGGGTTTGGTTCAAAATTCCAATCATCTGAGGAAGGCTGGAGTGTACAAGAGATGAAACGTTGTGAATATGGCAATGAAGATGAGGATAAGAGTCTGAATAATGTAAATAATGTAAGTGATATTTTTCTGTTTCTTAATACTTTGCTCAGCTTTTGCAAGGTATCTTTCACTATCCCAATGTCCCTTTGGATTTATTTTGTCTCACTTTTCAGCCTCTGTTAATACACTTCCCAGATATCTAAATTGTTACACCTGTTTGATTTTGGTATCCCCAATCAACCCTATCCCCAATTTGTAATGTGCATGATAGGCCAGTTCCTTTTGCTAACAACCTTGCATTCTGTCTTGCAATTGATGTCTAGTCCTTTCTCCTCACTCTCCTTGTAGAACTTCTGTTGGAATTCTTAGTTTTTTTTTCTATGTCTGCTATCAACAGTGTGTCATCTGCACATCTTATATTGTTAGGATTGTGGCTGCCATCGTTGACTCATACAACTACTGTTTTGAAAAGCGCACTAGTGTTTCCAATAAATGATTTTTAGCACAACAGTCACCATAATTTTTAGTATGAGAGTCAGATAAAAAAAAATCAGTTTTATAATTAAGTTTTATTTGAATCTTTTTTTTTTCAATCAGCTTTATTTTAAAGAATAAAGAATTTCTAGAAATAAAAAAGAAATGTTATAATTCCTATGTTCCATTGGGGTTAGGAAGGAAAGATAAACTTTATGTGTCTGGCTGCTAAAATCTGAAGCATCACAAAGATGACATAAAAATGTGCTAAACTCAACAACTGTTTTATTCAAACTTACACTTGATCAGAACCATGAAAACCATGAGCGCTGTTATATTTTAAAGCAAAATCTGTAAGATTATGGTTGGTTCCTTTTCTTTGAAGATGGCATTTCACCACCCAATATGATAAAAGACCCTAAACAGACACGTACACTGGTGAAAAAAAGGCTCAATGAGTCTAGACCTGAATCCAGCAGGAATTTCTGGCAAGAACTGAATCCAGCAGGGATTTCTGGCAAGGACTGAATCCAGCAGGGATTTCTGGCAAGGACTGAATTTAGCAGGAATTTCTGGCAAGAACTGAATCCAGTAAGAATTTCTAGCAAGAACTGAATCCAGCAGGGATTTCTGGCAAGGACTGAATCCAGCAGGGATTTCTGGCAAGAACTGAATTTAGCAGGGATTTCTGGCAAGAACTGAATTTAGCAGGAATTTCTGGCAAGAACTGAATCCAGCAGGAATTTCTAGCAAGAACTGAATCCAGCAGGAATTTCTGTCAAGTTAAGGTTCATTCATGACAACCTCCTAATTTAACAGTGTGGCAGTTTTTTTCATTTTTCTAAAACCTATAACCCTTTAGCTTCAATGAGTCACTAAATGGTGTTTTCTGGGCAAGATAGCCTGATAGAGCTCAACCCTCTCCAAGCTGGTTTTTATTCAGAGTTTTCCTTCTCCTAGTTAACCTGTCTCTCCTTTCAGAAGTTAAAGAGGCATACCTACAAGGCAGCAGTCGGTTTGGATTCAGAGTTTTCCTTCTCCTAGACTGGTGTGCAACCAAAGCTATAGGACCTAGTCTATCCTTCTATTTAACCTTAGATGATGGTAGAGGGCGAAGGAGCCCAAACAACCCTCTTTTAAGTTTTCAATTCAGAGTTATCCTTCTCCTAGACCACTTGTCACCCATAGCTATAGGATAACTCCTGCTATTTAAGCACTTGCTGAGACACATGATCACAAGTTCCATAACCCATTGGGGTCTTAGGTGCATTATATGAACTACAGCTGCAGTAGCAGTAGTATTTCCTGGGTAAAGTAGCCTGACTGAGCACACCCAGCTCCAGGTTGGTTTTGAATTCTGAGTTTTTCCTTCTTCTAGGTCGGTTGCCACCCAGTCTGTCCTGTCAGAGCTGAGGGAAGGAGAGATGTATTCATACCTTTCCCAAGGGTTTTAGCACATAAGGGAATGTAATGAACTCAAGTGGAAGTCAAACTTAGCTTTCCAATTCCTCAAGTGTCCTGGGTAAGATGACAAACTACATCCACGTCCTGGGTAAGACGATAAACTATGTCCAATGGCAAGGCCTCTGATAAGGAGGTTTTGAGGAGTGTGGAACCACCTCTTAATTGCTGGTGTTCCCAGGTCTACCCTGACCTGGGGTGGTAGCACCTGTTAGGATCCTGATTATTGGCAAATAGTTAACCCCCAAACTGGGGTCAATACATTATGAAACTGTAAAAATAGGTTTTATTACCAGCAATACATTTTTGAAAAAAATATTACCAGCAATACATTGTTGAGGAAAAAAAATTTACCAGCAATACTTTTTTGAGGTAAAAAAAGTTACCAGCAATACTTTTTTGAGGAAAAAAAATTACCTGCAATACATTTTTAAGGAAGAAAAAATTATCTGCAATACATTTTTGAAGGAAAAATATTACCAGCAATACTTTTTGAAAAAAAAAAAATTACCAGCAATACATTTTTGAAAAAAATATTGTCAGTAATACATTTTTAAAAAAAATATTAGCAGCAATAAAAATCTTGTTGGCATTAAATAACCCATTGAGGTTGATATACCATAAAACAAACCAAACTAATTCCTCAATCTTAGCCACTATCTTTTACTCCACAATGTCTACACTGTGTACAGTTACAAATAAATAAAAAAGAAAAGAAAAATAATCCCTTTTCCTATCAAGCAAAAAAAAACCAGGAAATATAAAGGTCTTAATCAGCTGACATCATACCCAAAATTCTCGATAAATGTGCCTTTGTTGCGATCGGAGGTCAGTGTATGAGTCTGTTAATCTGCATCAGGGTATGAAATCAAGATGGAAAAAAAAATGTTTCTAGACCACAGTACCTCTTTCCTTGACTTGTATATTATAGTTATTAGTCATTGTAGAAAATTTGATTTAGTAAATTCTCGCTGTAATAAAGAAGACCTGTTTTTCTCAGTGTTTGTGGATTCTTACCACCTGATGAGTCAGAGAATTATTTTAAACCCTCCACACATTTTAGAATGGTTTGCTTTCGAGGAACAGAACAATATACAGAAAGAAATTTACAAGTGATTACTTACTAACAATAGAAAATGTTTGCTTAAAGTTACTGCACAGAAAGTCCATACTATTGACTATTAGTTGACACATCATATTATAAATGTCCTTGTCCCTCCTTTCATTAAAAAACTGTTCGATATTCCCTTCTAATAGTTAGAATAAACTACAACAATCAACCCCAAAATTGAACAAATAGCTTTAATTAAATTCTCAAACCAAAACAAAACTATTAAATAAGTGATATAAACAAATTTTTACTACGTTAATAAAAACATAAATTAATTAAAAATAAATAAATAAATAAAAAAAAAAAAAAATAAAAAAAAATAAATAAAAACAAGCAAAATAATTTAACCCAAATAAATAAATAAACGACTTCCGGTAAAAAAATAACCGCCATAATAGACTACCCACAATGCACCACTGACCCGTATATATATAAATAGCCGAAAAAAATAACAGCACACGTGGCCTGACGATTGCATATAGCATGAAACAGACTGTCGCCTCTAAGTGTTGACTTCTATGTTCACTTTTATATTTATATATATATATATATATATATATACTTTTATCCCATAAATATATATATATAAAATAAAATATATTTCTTATATATATATATATATATATATATTTATCTGACCAATAATAAAATGATTCCAAATATTAAAAATCTAGAAATTTTTTGTTTAAAAATTGGATAAATAAAATATAAACAAATTATTTAAAAATAAAATTTTTTTTAAAATAAATATTAAATAAAAATTTTTTTACAAATATATAAATATATATATTATATAAATATATATATATATATATATATATATATATAATTTATATAATATATATATAATAAAAAAAAATGGAATATAAGTTAACAAAAAAAATTGAAATACTTTTATTACAAATTATTTTATATGACTAAATAAAAAATTTATATAAAAATTTTTAAAATAAAAAATATAATATTCCCAAAAGCAATAATGATAAAAATTAAAAAAAATATTAACAAATAAAAAAAAAAAAAACTCATTTATTGTAATGTTTTTCAAAAATCAAAAAAATTTCAAAAACTTCTAAAAATCAAACGGAAAATTGTCTCCTTTGAAAATGGTCCATGAAACATTTTTTAATTATACATAATTGAAAAATTAAAACTAAATAATAATTTATCCCAATGCAAATTAATAAATTATCAGATTTCATATTTTATTAAATATTGCCTTTGAAAAATTCATTTTCAAAATTAGGGCCTTTTCTTTTTAATTTTAATGAAATCAACATATTTAAACTTTAATTGAAGTTATGATAAAACAAATGAATATTTGGAATACAAAAAATGCCTTCAATCTAGATATTCATATTATTTATTTTATATATAAAAGTATTAAAATATTAAACACATTCTTAAAATGATAAATAAAAATTTTATTATATATCAAATTTGTAATTATTCCAGTTTTTTGAAATTGAGAGAAAACTTTTTTTTTTTGTTTTTATTTTTGAATTTTTTTTATTCAAAAAATTTTTTAAATGAAGGGATTGTTTTATAATTTAATTTAAAAGATTTTTAAAAACGAATTCATAAAAACAAAATCATGTCTGGAAGAAATCTTTTGATGAAATTTATACACTGTTGACAGTTAAAATATAATTTTAAAATAATTTTCATTGAATTTGATTAATAAAAAAAAATGGTTTATATTCCAAATTTTTATATAATCATTTTTTCACTTTTTTTATAAATCAAAAATTTTTGTTATCAAAATATAAAATTTTTTTTTTATTTTTGAAATTTTTATTAAATATATTTTTTAAAATGAAATTGTTTGAAGAATATAATCTTTTATGAAGTTGATAATGAAAGTTGATGTAATTTTTTGGAAGAATTTTGGAGCAAAAAGATAAGGATATGAAAAAAAACTTTGAAAAATTCATGAAACATGGTCAAAAATAAATTAATAATATAAAATTTAAATTGACATTAATGGAGGTAGTTGTTCAAAAATTAAATTAACATGGATTAAGAAAAAAATTTTACAATGGTCAAAAAAGGAAAAAAAAATCAGAATATAATAAGTGAAAGAAAAAATAAATGCTAAATAAATATGGTTGTTTTTGAATTCAATACAGAAAAAATTGTTAACCAAAAATATTAATTTTTTTTTAAAGCAAAAATCAAAAATTAAAAATCAATTTAAAGTTTTCTATAGAGAATTTTTCATGAAAAAAAAATTAATAAATGTTTTTATTATTTGTTATTTAGATAGATATTCATTTACTTTAATTATAGACTTTAAATTTTCTGTCAAATGTTATTTATAAATAGGAGAAAATTGAACTTTTATAAAAAAAAGGATTAAAAACATTTTCATCTTTCAAATGTTTTATATTATGATGCCATTTGGAACAAATGCTTTAAAAATTTAATAAGTTTGATTTTTCTTTTTCAAGAAATTTTAAAATTGACATTGTCAATTTATTTTCCATTTTATTTTTTAACTTTCATAAAAAAAGAAAAAAAAAATGTTTGATTAAATTTAATATTCAACTAAAATATTGCTTCAATAAAGAAAAATTTTTGTTTAAATAGCGTTATTTAATTTTTATAATAATGAAAAAAAAAAGGAAAAATATTTATTTTTAAAAGTAAATTTTTACTTTATATTTTTAAATTTTTGTTTAAAAGCCCACAAATTTGCTCATTTTAGGACCCCAAACAGTTTTTTCACCCCAGATCAGGATATTTCTGGGAAGAACAGAAATTAAATTACAAATAGCGATTTTTTTCAATTACTGATTTCTATTTTTTATATTAGAAATTTATTGTATACCAGGACTGGTTTTTATTTTTAATTCCAAAATTTAATTTTTTTGGATATTTATATGCCATTTTTTTGAAACATTCTCTTTTAATCAATATTTTAAAAAAAAGGTATATTATTTTTCCTTTTTGAAAACCTAAGTAGAGAACATGCTTTTTTTTTTTTAATCAGTCTGTTTTAAAATGAAATATAGAGAGTTTTTAATTTTGTTAAAAAATGAAAAATTAAATTTTAAAATTGCCAAAATTGGAAGTTTCTAATGAAATTTTATTAAATTTTGGTTTTTTTTATTTTGATTAAATTTTATTTTATCAATGGTTATTTAATAAAAAGATTTATAAACTTTAAAATTTTTTTGTCAAAATAAAAAAAAATTTTTGTAATTTTTTTTTCAAAAATGATTTATTGTAATTCAAAAGAAAATTAAAATGCAAAATTTATTAAATATTTATTTTATAAAATAAATCTTATAAAAACAATTTATTTAAAATTTAAAATTTTGAATAAATCTATTTCTTTGGTATTAAAACCTATTTTTTAAACTTTGAATAAAATTTGAATTTTTTTTTTAAATTATTTAATCAAATTTACATTTTAAAAAAAAAAAAGTTTTAAGGTTAAACTGGTCCATTTGAACACATAGCAATTTTTTTTTTCTTTCAAATTGAATATAAAAAAAGAAAAAATCCTTATTTATTTTTATAACCGTTATATTTATTTTCAATCTATCTATTTAGAACCCATTAAAATATTGGAAATCAAATCTATAAAGAGATATTTCTTTGAGAGGATTGCTCTAATTTAAAAAAATACATTGAATTATTTTTTTTGTATTTATATAAATATATAAATAATTTCAAAAAGTGCACTGTAAAAAACTTACTATAAATTAATCAATGTAAATGATAACTTAATGATAGTAAAATTTTGAAACAGACCCTTAAATTGAAAGACATGATTTTTTTAAACTCATCATTTCAAAATGAAAAACCTTATTTGGAGAAAATAGTTATTAAAAATGTTGAATTATTTAAATAAAATTTTCATTTAAAAATATTTTTAAATACTATTTATAATGTTTGTGTTATAATCTAGAAAAATATATGTCTATGATGGAATTGGTTAATTAGAAGAAAACATTTGGAGGAGAAAATTATAAGGTATAGTTTTTAATATTTTATTTGCATGTTTTATATCAAATTTAAAATCTATATTGACTTAAGGAATTTTTCTTTATTAAAACAATAAAATCAAAAATTTTTTAAAATATTTTTAATATAAATAATATTCAAATATTTATATATATATTATTTATTAAATGGAAAATAATATTTTTTATAATTATCTTATATATTTATATATTTATATATATATATATGAAATTGGAATATGTTTTTAATTATATTATAAT
>CAHIKZ030004665.1:0-82500 GCA_903632075.3 Acanthosepion pharaonis
CCAAGTCGAAGACAGAAGAGTTCATCGAATGACAGCGAGAAAAGAACCCTCAGACAAGAAGAACTTCCAGCCCAAGTAGATGAAGAAGAAGATTGCCTGAAAGCCTGAGAAGAATTGGAGCTGCAGACAAGCCGAAAGTCGATGAGAAGTTAAAGTTCAGCTCCGACGGCAGAGAGAAGAGACCACCTCAGACGACAGAGAGTTGCTGCTAAGTTGAAACAAGAAATCTTCCACCAAGTTGAAAACAGGAAAACTACCAGCCCAAGCAGGCGAAGAAGAAGAAATACAACTCAAGTCGAGAAGAATCAACTCATAATGATCGATAGAAATTAGCCCAGTGTCGTAACTGAACCACACTCCCACATACATACATGATTCTAGAAAGTAGGTAATTGGACATTTTTCTATTGTGTGATAGAAGCTTGGTACCATAGTCCACAGAATTGGTCGGGAAATGAGAACACTTTTGTTTTTATGTAACGGACTTTTTAAGATATAAAAGGTTGTTACCCTTTTTATCAGCAATTTTGTTTGGTGTAGTGAGTTTTTATTTTATTTGTGTTTTGCCACCCCCTGGCCGGACTCAACTTTGTATCGCCCCGATCCTGCTGGTCCCGCCTGTCTAAGATCTAACACAGCTGGGTAGACAGACCGAGATCGGTATAGTTGCTTTAGACCAGGTATTGAAGCGAGTCGGGGAAAGGCAGGCTGGTGATCATCTGACAAAGGGTTGGAGCGCACGCTTGGACCCAGGAGGAGGGGACCAGGAGGAGACGTCACCGTTAGGCGCCTGCAAACCAAGGGATCCAACACTGGGCCAGGTGTGTAACCGTCACATGTGCATCTGAGGTCTCATCCTAGATAAAAGCTGGAATTGAGACTTTCATCCCTACTAGAAAATATAAAGTGAATTTACATTCATCTCCTTGGTTCTCAGCTGCTTGTGCAGCAGCTATTGCCCATAGGAATCACTACTTCCAACTATACCGTAGAGACATGTCTGATTACAAGAGATGTCTCTTTGTCACTGCTTGTAACAAGTGCAAGCATGTCCTCAAAGAAGCAAAGTTAATCTTTGCTGAAAGAATGAATCAATGTATTGTGCCTCACAAGTTTGGTTCAAAAGATTATTGGCGGCTATGCAAAAGTGTGCTGAACAATAGCAAACCTTTATTCAACCAATTCGAGGTTCTGCCCTCCTCAACTGATAAGGCTAAATACTTTGCTCGTAAGTTCTCACCCAATTCAACGCTAGACTCATCTGGTGTACCCACACCAGACTTTCCCCCTAGAATCGAGGCTCTACTGAATGAGATGCACATAACCCCAACAATGGTATTGGACATCATCTCTAAATTAGATTCCCATAAGGCCAGTGGTGGGGACAGGATACTGGCCATTGTCCTGAAGAAATGTGCTCCTGAATTGGCCCCTGTCCTCTCTAAACTTTACAACTACTGCGTCACTGACTTTTGCTTTCCAACCTGTTGGAAGTCATCATCTGTTGTGCCTATCATTAAAAACTCTGGTGACCCTTCTGTCCCATTTAACTACCATCCTATCAGTCTCCTACCACTCTTGGGTAAAGTCTTCAAGGCTTTAATCAATGCCAAAGTGGTTAAACACCTTACTTCACATAATCTGCTTTCCAACAAGCAATATGGTTTCACTTTGCCTGATCTACCGCTGATGTGCTCACGGCCATAACTGAATTTGTATACTAAGCACTCAACAATAATGGAGAAGCTTGAGCCATGGCTCTAGACATCTCTAAAGCATTTGGTAGGGTTTGGCATGCTGGCCTTCTTTGTAAGCTTCAGGGAAATGGCATTACAGGACGATTATTTGACAATACAATCATTCCTGTCAAACTGTGAAATGAAGGTCATCTTAAATGGGTTCTCCTCCAGTTCCTTTATCACAAACACTGGTGTCCCCCAAGGCTCTATCTTGGGCCCCACACTGTTCTTGATCTTCATCAATGACCTTTCCAATGTCATCAGTTCCCAATTTAACATCTACACGGACGACACCACTATTTACTCCTGCCTCAATAGTATAGTCGACAAAACTAACCTGGCTGCTGATCTCGAAAAGGACTTCCAATCTGTGGTTGACTGGGGCAGGAAATGGCTTGTAAACTTTAATACCTCCAAAACGAAACTGCTCTCCTGCTTTACCCACAACAGAGAACCCTTCCTGCCTCCCATCAGAATGACTGATTCCCAACTCCTTGATAGCGCCTGCTTGGTCTCACACTGTCCACTGACATGAAGTGGAATAAATACATTGAATCAATAGCTTCATCTACCGCAAGGAAAGTTGGCTCTCTGTGTTGTGCCAGAAAGTTTTTCTCATCTGAGTCCATCCTTCAAATCTTTAAATCAACCATCCGTCCTTGTATGGAATATTGCTGTCTTATATGGTCTGGTGATCCCACTGTATATCTCGAGGTCCTTGACAAAATCCACATAAATATGCAAGATGATAGGTCCTGATCTGGCATCTAGTCTACAATCGCTACCACACAGACGTAGTGTGGCCTTCTTTTGTCTCTTCTACAAATATTTTCACAGCAACGGTTCTGACAAGCTACTTTCGCTGGTTCCTGGACTACATGAATTTAAACGAGCTACCAGGTTGGCATCTTGGTCCCACCCTTTCACTGTCAAAATGGTTAAATGTAACAATCTCTTCTTCTCAAAAAGCTTCTCCCCCCGAACTTCCCGTCTGTGGAACTCCTTTCCTCTTACAATTGACAGCTGACACC
This sequence comes from Acanthosepion pharaonis, assembly GCA_903632075.3. Classification (NCBI taxonomy): domain Eukaryota; kingdom Metazoa; phylum Mollusca; class Cephalopoda; order Sepiida; family Sepiidae; genus Acanthosepion; species Acanthosepion pharaonis. The sequence continues at coordinate 2,771 of CAHIKZ030004665.1, forward strand.
CTGAGCTTGTTCCCCGTCTTTCTCTGTACCCTTTCCTCAAACACACCTCTTTACTCTTGTTCTCAATCCTCTGTAACCCCTTGTGTGCTAGTGGCACTCCCAACTTGCTTGGGGTGTATTGCCTTAAAAAAAAAAAAAAAAAAAAAAAGAAAAAGAAAAGTGTAATAATAAGAGAGAGAGAGAGAGAGAGTTTTCTTTGTCAATCTCTTAGTGAAAAGGAAAGTATATATTTCCATATGGTGTTACTACTACTTAATCCTACTACACTTGAAAAAATACTGAATATTAAAATAGTTTTATAGTGAAATTAAAATTAAAAAATTTTCCTTTTAATAGCCTTTTGTTCTAGTATAACATACAATGACAATGAAGATGAGGATAACAATCCAAATCAGAAATATAGACAAATTATGGATAGCCTGTTAATAATTTGATCAGACATGCAACCTTAGTTATACAACAAAATGGAGAAACAATTGAAAATTTTTTGTAATTTTATAAACCCCATTTCATACCCATTTGTTTCAAAATATATGTTTTTGTTTTCCCAATTGCTCACTTTGCATTATAATGGTTTTAAAACTTGTGTTCATTTATTTTCACACTGTATACATATATACACACATCTTGTAAATATAGAAAAAATTAAAAATTATATATATATATATATATATAGAGAGATAAATAGATAGATAGACACGCACATTTTTTAATGTAACAGAATATGCACAGATACTATACAGATTCTAAACAGAAATACCAGGAAGTAACACTGATCCCAGGCAGAGAGTCAGGAAATTAGAATATACAGATACACATGCTAGGCAGAAATGTCAATTCATATATTAATAATCACATCCTTTTTTTTTATGGATACTATACCTGTAAAATATAAAATAATACTAGAAAGACCCATGAAAATTTCATGGTTTTCCTATTTGAAGTTTCTGATGAATCTCAATTTAAAGTTAATGATTAAATAAGCTCATGGCGATTTCTACTACAATAAAAAATATCTGTAGAAATTCCCCTATTGCATCGTTAAATATTTGAGCTTAACAACTTTAACAAAATATTGAAATAACAATCATAAATATGAATGCTGGTCATTATTTTAAGAATTGGGTAGAAATTAATAGATTTGAAATTGACAACTTTTTCCATTTCACTGAAACAGCCATTAAACACTTCTAGCTTACCTTATTTCTTTCTTTCATTTTCTCACTGAAACCAAGTAGTGTCTTTTCCCCTCTATCAAAATGGAATAGTCCATTATTTATTAGGTATTGGCAGATGTTAAGCACTTTTATCTTCGTTATTTATTTATTTATTTCTAGCCAAATACCTGTCTTACGAACATTACTCTTAATAATCATTTAAAAATAATTGATGATGTTATTTTATTTAATTTATGGTAATTTTGGCAATTGTCTTTTCATTGTTTAATAGTGTGTCTGAAAAATGGTGACTTTATTGCATCGCTACCATTCCTCGGACTTTTGACCGAGATCAAAGTGTAGTATTTGTTCTTATCAGCTTAATCTGATTCTCTCTCCACGTCTATCTTCCCTTCTTTTTTCCTTTCATGCAGAATATTCCATTATTTATGAGGTACTGACAGAACATAATGGTCATGCTAACTAACAAAGAGAGGGAGGGACAAGCACAATTACAATAGGATATTGTGAAAAAATGAGAAAGAAAGAGAGATGGATAATAATAACAGAATTGATAGGAGGAATCTTGTAAATCAGACATAATATAGTAAATGTGGTCACAGAATAAACATCCCCCATTGTCAAATTGTTTTTGGTACAAGGCAAGATTCAACCAGTGAGAAAAGAATTTAGTCTATCAATGGCTTGTGATCTTAGCACAATAGACACTAGTCTACAGCAGATGCTCAAACTGTCACATGGCAATATTCTAGCCATAGAATAATTATCAAATGCAATAAATTAAGAACTACAATTAAAATAATAGGACTCAATTCAAGTTCACAATTAAAACAGTTACGCAAGTGCTGCAGATTTTACTAGCATGAGAACATTTATAAGCAAAAAAAATTTAGCATAATTTTAAAATCAGTTTTCCTTCTAAAAAAAAAAAATTTCTAGTAAGCAAATCTTACTACTACAATAGTGGTAATGGTAAGCATTAGTAGGTGTAGTAATGGTAATATTTTATAAAGAATTATTAAAATTCTTGTGAGATAGAAAAATATGGCCATATCAGAAACTTAGTACATTTGAGATTAGATATGAAGTACTTGTATTAGGTTGAAATAATATTTGGACATGTGATTTCATTTCATACATGAATTATATATATATATATATATATATATATATATATATATATATTGCAGCAATGAAAAATGCATATAAAAAAGAAAAATCAAGAAGTATAAAAAGTTAAATGCTGATACTCTCTGATGAGTGAATGGTATAAATATGAAACTCTGGAGTTGGGAATCTTTTACTTGTATTAAATAATTATTTATTTATATATATTATGAAATGGACAAAGTCTGACAATTATTTTAAGACATTTTTATGTTTATACATTCTTTTTATAGATACAAATATTTAAGTAAATGCTCTGTTTTATAATAAACAGTATTAATAACATTTACCGGCCTGAATGTCTGAGAAATTATCATAGAAAATATTTGTCCTATGGCAGGAATATATATATATATATATATATATATTCTGAAAGGTCACATATCAGCACATCTTTCTATACATTTATGTGTGAATTCTAGACTTTAAATGTTTAAAAATAAAACTGAAGGTAAATGGATGCATTTTTGTCATTTGATGCCCTTTTATTTCCAGAAATTAAAAAATTCTATAGCTAAGAGTACTGTTTGTAACTGGTTTGCTAGGTTTGGAAATGTAAATTTTGATCTGGAAGACCGAAAACATTCTGGCAGGACTGCAGTCATTAATGATGACAAAATTCACCAGTTCGCAGGAAAAAGGACATAACAGATATACTCCACATATCTCATATAAGCACTGTAAGGCATTTGAAAACATTTGCATGCATCACTACAACGTTTGAGTAGCCCATTAGTTAACAGAAAAAGATTTAATCGACAACATTTCTATCTGCAATTCTCTGCTCAAATGCTATAAAAACCAACCCACTTTTTAAAAGAAGGCTCACAGACAATGAAAAATGGATTGTTTACAACAATGTGGAAGGTAAAGCGTTCTGGGAAAATGCGAAGCTGGTTTGCATCCAAAGAAAGTGATGTTATGTATTTGGTGGAATTGGAAGGACATTGTGTATTATAAGCACCTTCTACAAAATCATTGAATTCAGATAACTACTATTCTCAATTGGATCAATTAAAGGCAGTAATTGATAAAAAAAAAACATCTAGAATTGGCCAATTGGAAGCATATGTGATCTTTCATCAGAACAACAATTCCCAACAATGTCATCAGTTTCTAACTCGATATCTATACTGATGACACTATTTATTCCTGTCAATAGTAAGTTCAATAGGATTGATAATGTCAAATTGGCAGCTGATCTTGAAACTGACCTTCAATCTGTTGTTAACTGGGGCAACAAATGCCTTGTAAATTTTAATATCTCCAAAACAAAACTGCTCACTTTTAAACATGTTAGAAAACCATTTTTGTACTCCATCTACCAATTAACTCATTGACCTTCTCAATCTCATGTTTTCCACTGACATGAAGCAGAATGATTATATTGAATCAATTACTACATCTGCTATTCCTATGAGGAAAGTTGGTTCAGTGTTATGCTAGACCATTTTTCTTACACATTGATAAGTTTACCATTCATCTGTGTATTGAATATTACTACCATATTTCTTGATAATATTCAAAGAAGAATCTTACTAGCATCTTGTCTTCAGTCACTTTCTCACTTTCTTCTTTGTTTTTGACCAATTTCCATTTCTTGTAATTCACTCATTTTATGTGGATGTATTGGGCTATTATATATATATATATATATATATATATATATATATATATATGAGAGAGAGAGAGAGATGTGAAATGTCAATGCTAAAGGGTTAAAGATGGCAAAAGGTAGTGGAACAAAATAGCACATGTATGGTTGAATAAATCTATGTACAAATATCTAAATATTGTTTTTGAAAATCACTTAAAAATGCTATTGTTATAGACAAGCGTATGGTTGCAACAAAGAAATACGACAACAGCAGAAATAGATTTACGTGATTTATTTCAGTAGGAACGTCTGGTTTTGGGACAGCTACCTTGTGGTATAGTTCATAAGCTGGCTTCCGATATGGGTTGATCTCTCGTAATAGTTCTCACTGGTTGGCATGGAGCTCCTCCTACTGACTGCTGCTGACTGACTGTGACAGGTCTCTTCCCTGGCCTCCTGTTGACTGCTGTTGGACTTCCCCGTGTGACCCCTTTTATGATGTTTTTTATGGCTTAACAGGCTAGAAAAACGACACGAGCATAATTAGGAGGGAAGCATTTTTATTGGTTGAAAAATAGAAACACTTTAAAATAATATTTTATTTTTTGACCGGAACTCGTGCGTTGGACCGATGCGTAAACGACGATAATGGTCATTTTGTGATGGGGCCTTGTCCCATTCACATCCGGCTCTCACTCTTGAGTATGTTAGTTTATTTGCCTGCAAATCAGCCGAGATATGTCTTATTTTATTTTATAACACTATTAACATTTGTCCTGACCCAATATTAAACTGTTGTTTTGAAAATATTCCTTAATTACAAGAATGTTTTTTTATTATTAATAAATGAACTCAGCAGCTGATTTTTGTGACAATTTAAGGCATATCAGTTGACTGAGGGTGAAATCAAGCATTGTGACTAATTGATGATTTGAGTTTTTAAGAACTATAAATAGAAATCAAAAGAGACAGGAAGACAGACGGATTGAACAACTGTTAATGTAACTGAAGTGTACAGTATCAGAAGACATCTTGAGATTAACATATCCAAGTGACAGAAAATTCACCTAGTCATTTGGTTGATATAAGGGAGGAAAAAATGGTATTTATCCACACACACTCCATTCTACTGGAATATGGCACAAGAATGTGTTTGAAGTGGAAATCCTATGCAGATATGAGATTACGAACAATTGTACAGTCTCCCTCAACACTTTAGCAATAATAGGAGACATGCTAGGTGGGGAATAGCTATTGCAGTTTTTTGTTTTTTTAACAAAAATTTCACCTACTCAAGGTTAGAAATTGTAATTGTGAATGAGGTTTGTAATAAAAATGAAAGAGGTGGTAGGAATTAAATTTTAAAAGAACAGAGAGGAAAGATAATGATTGACACTTGAGCTGAGTATATTATATTTAGAAGTAACCCCAACCACAAATGATTTGGGATGAAAAAAAAAAAGGAAAAAATGTTAAGTAGGTTTATCTCCCTTGCCTAAACAACTGTGTTGCTTATTAGAAACTAGCAGCATGGCCCAGCGTTGCCGTTCTTGATTCAAAAATCGTACGACTCATACAGCAATCGCTATCACTTGACTTAAAATATTTTTGCCCTTCCTTGGCTTTAAAGGAGTGCCCTTTGCCATGCTGAGGTTGCTACATGCCTTACTTCTTGCTTATCTCACACTGTGAATTTTTTCTAACCTATACTAAACATTAAATCTGTTACGAAAAAAGAACTAAACAAAATGAACACAAAACGATCAGCTTTAAAAAAAGACTCATAACTGGAAGAACCAAATGAAAAAAGAATGTTAACAACAAATACTTTTTCATACCCAACCCAGTTCCACAGAATCAGAATCAACATTGAATTTAAGCAAGCGAATGAGCCAATTGGAGTAAAGTGTCATGCAGATTTAAATTTTTCCCCACTTGTGACAAATGCAGCTATGGATTTTTTTTGCATGCTAGTTAACATTCATGTCAGTCAGCTGTTGGCTCTCACACTGGCCAATAGAATCTTCCTGCCTATTCGTGGCAGCCAGCTATTAGCTCTCTCTCTCTGGCCAGTACAAAATGGCTGCAAACTACATGAAAACTGCCGTAGAAGCATGAAAAAAAATCGATTATTTCCACTATCGATGGGAGTTGGGAAATGCAAAGTCAGTCTTGGCCTTCCTGCTAACTTGGAGCATGTGCATGTAAATTTTGGTGCAAATCTGTCGAAAATTGCAGCCGTGCATTTGTTACACACACACATATCCTGCCTTTTATTTATATATATATATATATATATATATATATATATATATATATATATATATATATATATTATATTGAGCTTTTTTTTATTATTTTAGCTGTTGGTAGGGAGAGCTTTACCTTTGATTGTGGTAGATGCTATTTTCAGTACCCTAATTATTTTATTAGATGCTTTTGTCAGTACCCTAATTATTTTATATTCAATGTTTTGGGGTTTTTTAAGCATTTCATCCCAAGCAAGTCAGAAGTGCCATTATCACACAGGGGGTTATGGAGAGGAAAATGAGAGAAAAGAGGGTGTAGGGGGGATTGAAGAAAGGAAAAAGAACAGGTATCAATGCAACAAAAACATGGTGACTGATGTTGCATTTAGGTTTTGATGATTGTAGTTATCAGGGAAGCAAGTGAGAGGAATGGAGTTCCAATATGGAGAAGTGCAAAGAAAGAAACTGTTAGAAGGGTGGTTACATTTAACTATTTCAACTGTAAACATTTGGGACCTAGATGCCAATCTAGTAGTACACTTAAATTCATGTAGTCAGGGCTCATCAGTGCAGTAGCCATGAAAATATTTGTAGAAAAGACAGAGGGAAGCCACATCACGTCTGTGAGAAAGCGACTGAAGTCAAGAAGCTAATTCAGTAACGATTACATTACAGATCCTACTTTAGATTTTTTTGAGAATATTGCATTAAGGGAAGGTAGGGGAAAATTTTATGGATAAAACTTTAACTGTGCAACCAGTAATAAAAAATCACAGAAATACAATCTATGTTGTTATTCATTCAAACATCATCATCATTTAATAGTAATAAAAAAAAATATATATATTTAAAGTAATAATAATAGTAATAAAAGTAATAGATAGATATACACATATGCAATACACACATACATATATACATACATATATATAAATTTACATAGTTACAAACCTAATATATATTTTTCAGTGTTTGATGCAAAATAAACGTCTATTTTTAAGATGATATAAACTTATTTTTATGATGATATTTAAGTATAATTTCAGTTGTCTGGTTCAATAACTGGCTTGTATTTTTGTACTTAATTATTTTAATTTTTTCTTCCAGGCATAGTTTGCATCTGTTTTTGTTTTTATATATATATATATATATATATATATATATATATATATATATATATATATATATGTGAATTAAGATCAAATATAGATAGGAATGCAAGAGAATGATAGGATAAGGGACAAATAGGAAATCTTTATAAATCTGACATGCTTTGCTTTTATTAACATTTGAGATGTGTAGGTTTATTTTCCACGAGGGTCGGCCAGGTGAAGGTGAGACGAGGAGCACATCCCTCTACCCCGGAGTTGCTTGGTGGAAGAAATCAGCTGTATTTATGTTGCCTGCAGTTAGCATCGTAGCCGGTTGGCAATATCTTTGGTTGATGACTAAAAATTAACTTCTGCATTTTGAGTGTACACATGGGTTTCATTTGGACACCATGTGTATTTAAAGTAGTTTGCGGTTATCATTTTTAGTTAGGAGGACTTGTGTATGTTTATGTTTCATTTGTTTTACTTTTTGTGTATTGTTCTCTGAAAAAAAATGCTGAGTCACCGGAAGTTAACGGCATTCAGACGTTTGAGTAGCCGGCAGTAACTTCTGCCAGGTGTGATACTCTTACCTGTGCTTTCAAATTGATTTCATGCAAAAACAATTGTATTTTTCCAATTGTTGGTGCTGTCAGAACCACTGCTGGGTAATTTTACATAGTCCTGTGAAGTTTTGTTGAAATCGGTCGAAAAATGTAGGAAATACAATCCCATATATAAACGGACAGACACACACACACAATCTGCGTTTTATAATAAGTAAGATATAAATTCAAAATGAGCCTAACCATAAATCTTTCTCTTTCAATAATTACTATTTAATTCTACAACCATTTTAATTAAAGTCAATTAACAAAGAATAAATCATTGTTGCTTTAATTGCTGATGTAATGGAATAACCTGTCACCCCATAAGTGACTACACTATAGGTAGTAACTACCTATAAACATCCATAAGGCAACGGACTACGGGAGACTTGCTGGAATCTGTTGAGCACAACTCAGACTTACGCGAGAACTACCGACCTTCTAATAGCAACACTCACTACTGGATTGACTTGTGACAATTGTGCGCATAACTGTACCTTATTTCTTATTGTATTGGTTATGACAATAGAACCTTTACTTATTTATCCACTGTGTTTGTCAAGTATACATTCCTATTAACACGGAATATAACAATTACATATACAAGTTGTTTGATCTAAGTAAACTTTGATATAAAGGCAGATTCATAAACCTTTACCCATAAGTGCTTTTATTTGATCTGTATTAGAAATAATGGAGTTTGTTTATTGTCTGATGATATAAACATTAAAAGTTAATAAACCTGCTTTCTACTCATTAAAATTTTAATTAAGATTAAAAATTAAGAAGTATAAAATATCATTTTTAAATTTTAAAACTACTACAACATTGCTGCATTATGTACACAAATTTCATGGTTTATTTTTTGTTCCTTCTTTTTAGAAAGATTTCACATTTTTCTATCTTCCTCTTAATATATGAATTTATTACTGATATGAATACAGGCAGGTTCTATCCATGTAGTGTACTATGTATTGGACTATTAAGGGCTAAACTCAAAAAACTAATTAAATTACTCTTGGTACAGGCTAAAGTCAATATAAATTACTATTTTATACAACAGCTGTTAGCATATCATGGGAAACAATACAATTGCATATGAGCAGAAAATAAAAATTGTTTGAAATTTACAATGTTTCATATATCTTATTGACTTATCAAGATAAACAGATGTTGATACTTAACTTTAGTGTAGTAAATAAATCACAATTATTCAATCATTGTTTAGATTAAATGAAGAGGCTAAGTGGTCATTTTCTATAAGTGGGGCATATTTAAACTTTTAATGTTTACCTCCTTAATAGGTTTCATTTCTTAGAATAATATTTATTAAAGTTTGTTTAAAATACCAACTGCTGCTATAAATTCCTAAGAGTTATCTGATTGACAATGCTTGATTTTCATGCCTGTAAAAAATGATGTGTCAAAAGGATGGTTATTGCTTTGATACTTAGCAAAGTTTATTGTTTTAAAAAGCAAAATAGATATCATCTTTATTCAAATTTTCTTGTTTTATAGTTTGTTAATATTTTTATAAAATTATGAAAAATTGTTTTCACAAGTATTAACAAAATAGTAAATAATAAATATTGCATTGTAGTTGGTTTAAATATTTCGATAATTTTATAAGTTTTTATAAATTTTTGAGTAAAAAGATTTCTTTTAGAATTTATTTCTTTAGAAAATGGTATATAATAGGTCTTTATAAAAAGTAAATAAATATTTTTATCTTGTAAATATACATTGCTGAGGGAATCAAAAGTGTATACAGTAATAGGTGTCAAAGGAATAACTGTCCTTTTGACCCACCATTAATTTTGCAGGCATTACCATTTGATTAATATTAGTTATATTTGCTTGAACTGAAAATATAGAAACAATCCTACTGTTGACAATTAAATAAAGGGAGATAAATATAATGCAAATTTTTTAAATACTATTGAATTCAAAATTTTGAAACCTCTTTCAGCATTTGTTATTCAGATGCTGTCACCAGATTGATTTTGTTCATTAATCAACAAACGTGTAATATGCAAAAACAATATAATGATTTTCTAAGCCCAGCTTAGATGTGGCACAAGGCTGAAAGTATGGGGCACCCAGTGAGGATCGAACTCACTACCCAGTTGTAAGACAAGCTTTCTAACCATTACACCACATCAAGGTGCCCATATGCAAAAACAATATAAATCTAACTGAGTAATATTTCTTGGGAATGATAAAATATAATTTGTTAGGTTTAGTAGTATGAGCATCATGTGGACAGGCATTATGCTGCTGGAACAGCACATCACCTTTTTATTACATGAATGTTAGTAGAATGGATTGAACAATGTTTTGGACATATATGGTATTGTTCCACAGTTATAATTTATGGCACCTAACATAATAATGTCAGGAGTTGGGCTTGTGCATCATGGGTAAATACAGTCTAGAAGATATCACTGCCACACCCAGATGTATATCACACATGCAAATGACCTTCATTTCACCATTACCCCAGAACCATCCCTACAAAATTTTAAACCACCCTATGTTAAAATGTTGCCCTTTTTTTTTTTTTTTTTAATTTTTTATTGTTGTTAGTACTACAATAATAAAACTATTAAAATCTTTAAGAAATTAATTAAAATAGGTAAAATATTAAAATTTTAAAAACAAATAAGCATAAAACAAATTATCTGTCTATATTTTTGAGATGAGATATTGTAATTATTTACATTGTTCAGACTGTTGTCTTGTCTTTATTGTCATGTTCATGACATTTCAGCCATTGTATACTCCGACCTTCTTCAGGTGATCGGAATTTCCAACTGAATCCTTTATTTTATCCAGTGGGGTAGATTGTTCTAGTTCCACATGCCATACTTCTTCTTGATGTCTCAGTTATCTCCCTTTAACTCAACTCACCAAGTTTTTTCTTTTTTTTTTTTTTTTTGTTCACCACTGCTGTAGTCAAGTATTGAACTCACAACTCTTTGGCTCAAGCCAGTGGGTCATGTGTCCTCAAGGACACATGGCTCAATGAATAAAAGCATTGGTTGGTTCCAGTGACTTGATCCAAAGAGTTGTGAGTTCAATACCAGACTATGGCAGAACATAGAAAAAACTTTTTGAGAGTTGAGTTAAAGGGAGATAACTGAAACATTATAATAATAATATTTAACAGAGACATTTTAAAAATCATTATTATTTCAGCAAACATACTATTATTTTGCTTGTTTAAATAGTTCAGTGCAGTTTTAAAAAAATCTAATTAAACAGATTATTTTGACTTATTTAGATAATTCCATAAAATTTTTTGGCTCCATTTGACTAATTTGTAGTAATGTGCAATGGCAGCCAGCAACAATGCTTATTATGAATGCTATAGGTTTTCTAAATTGCAGCTGAATTTTGACAAGGTAGATATAAATTCTTTCTACACAAATATGAAGAATCCAATCTTTTATGTTAGGCTGGGCTGTTTTGTTCTACTGATGTATGTTAGGGACACACAGACAAAATTTAGTCTCATGTAAATTTGCAGAAGATAAAGAGTATTATTGCATTCCAACTGTTTACAACCAAAAAAGATCTTAAAGTCTTTATCAAAAAAGTTACTATTTACAATCTCATATCGAGTTATACTTATTATAAAACCCAGGTTGTTTGTGTGTGTGTGTGTGTGTGTGTGTGTGTGTTCCTTTATATATGGGATCAGATTTCCTACATTTTTCAACTGATTTCAACAAAACTTCACTTTTTTTTTGGCAGGTAGTGTTTCTTATTGTCTTACACTTTTTTCTTTTATTTTTACATTCAGAATGCTTTAAAAATTCCATTTACAAGACAATTGTTTATAATAAAATTCTATTCAATTGTTAGACTCATAACGATTGAAAACAATGTTTTTGTTTGAGTTTGATCAATTCTTAAAAAAAAAAAAAATCTAATTAAGACACGCGTGTCCGTCAACCTTAAACAATAATCTTTGTCAATTTTATTTTTCAGTCTTTATGATGGTCGATATTTGATCTATCTCTTACTGTTACATCCCCAGGCAGCACTGTGCTCTACTGCTAGTAAAAAATATAATTTTCTTGCTTTGTTTATTAAAGCAAAATTACTTCTTAGTGTTAGGCCTTAATATTTTTCACATTTAGAGATAAATAATACAAATATTTAAATTTAAGTCCTTCAACCTTCATTTTTCATTCAGGTTTCATTCACCAGTTATAAAAGAAGCACTTAAATTTTGCTTATTTTCCTTTTCTCTGTGTGTATTCATGCTTCATGTGTTAAAAGTCAACCATTATTCATTCCTATTCTTTCACACTCAGTAACACCTGTATATTAGTGGCTTTATTGCATGGCTTGAAATGAAATGGTTATAAAAAAAAAAAAAACAACCACTGAGAAATAAGATTACTTTCTTTTTTAAGAAATGAATTGCTTTTAGAATAAATATAATAAAACTTTAATTAAAAAAAATTGTATTTTTCCAGAATCATACCAAAATACCTAACCAGTTGCTTGTAACTAATATTTTATTATTTCCAAAATTATGCTAATCTTGATCTCATTTGACACTCCTGTGAAGACTGCTGTTTTGATCTATGCTGTGAATGTTTTGTGGTCTGCCACTATTGCTCTTACAATGCATCAACCTTTGTGAGTATCTATACTAAATGACCATCTAGACACTGGCCCAGAAGTGTATTTAAATGTTCATTTGATCACTATTACCAACACTAAAGCACCACAAACACATCCCATCCAACATGCACAACAATTCATCATAATGACCATACTACTTCTCAAAGACTCACAATCTGACCCCTTTCAAAATGCTCCAGTTGTACAATAGGAGCATGTGGTTATCTCCATGGCATGACATCTGTTTGCACTTCAACTCTTTCATCATTCTGAACTTGTTGCATCATATAATGGCTGAAAATTTTTAACATTTTATCAGAATATCTCCTACCCACTAGATCAAAGTCAGCAATGCCTTTCAGAGTGTTGCAATTTTATTTTCAGTTGGTATATATATATATATATATATATATATATATATATTATAAATTGATTTATTTAAAATACTTTTTTTTTGCTACACAGTTCTAACCATGTTTCAAAAATGGAAGCTAAAAGCCACGAATTCATAGCTTTTTAGCTTCCATTTTTTAAACATGGTTAGAACTGTGTAGCTTAAAAAAACATTTTAAATAAATCAATTATAATATTAATGCTCTGTAAATTTACATTGAGCACTATTTTGTAAAAATAAAATATCTATAAGAACACCGGATTATATATCTTACTGTTCTTTCTTTTTATTTATATATATATATATATATATATATATATATATATATATAGATATATATATAGATATATAAGTCTAGTTTCAAATATTACCATATTCCAAAAGTGTTTTAGTAGTATTTTAAGCATAGAACAAAAGTGAAATAGATTGAAATTCAATTACGCATATTCAGTTTTCCCAAAGAACTAAGAAAAAAGTGTTACTCATTTTGACATTTTCAATATTAACCAATTAAAAAATTTAAAGTTCTATCAGAAAATAATGATTTGGGTTATTTACAAAATTTGGCTTAGTCTGGTACAAGGCCACAAGTGTGGAGCATTCTATGAGGATGAGACTCATTACACAGTATCTATAGCCTGTTAGACATCCTGCCTCATCTTTAGTTGCTATGGTAAGGTGCACCAGGGCACAATGATTATGATGATACACTTGCCTTACACTCAAATTTATAAACAAATTAGCCAATTAAATATTTAAAGCATTCCCAGAAAATAATTATCTAATTAAGTTACAGTTAGGTTTCAACTTAATCACCTTAAAATATCAAAAAGAAAAAATAAATATGCATAAATTTTTGTTAGTGTCAGAATTATTCCATGTAGTAATATTCTTAAACTATTTTTAAGTTTGAATTATTTTTCAGAACTTGAAATACAGAATATATTTTTTTTTTTGCATCAAAAAAAGCAAAATAAAAATAAGGGCATCTTGACTTATGAATTTTTACTGGTTGGAATATAAAAGTACTTACTTATCTGGTTACTTTAAGAAAAAGACATAGTGAAGTGCAGGAGTGATTATTCTCAGCATCAAATATACTGGTGAGGGTTGCAAGGCTTAATTATCAGGTTACCCTTTGCATAAAGTACCGTATATAGTCACATATCATGTGACTTTTGAAGACCTAATTTTGAAAAATTTTAGCTTCAATATTAGGTCTTCAAAGGTCACATAATATGCAAGTATATGTGGTAATACAGATTAAAAGGAAAAAATAAAATAAACAATTATGGGTAATTCCCAATGTTTAACTACTGTAATTTTTTTTTTTTCTATTTGCCATCCTCGACAGTGGAAAAGACAATTAGTCATATAAGACTTAAATATGATTAAAATGTGGGCTAAAAATTAATCTTTGCTATTTGGTGTTTGTAACAGACATTAATTACAAATTATTTTTTCATATTTTCTGTTGTTTTTAATTATTCCTTCAAGTGTTTTACGTCTAAATACTTGAGGATCAAAAATACAACTCGACAATTCAAACAAAGGTGTGATTAATTTTTTTTCCAGTTTAATCTAAAAACAAAAATGAAAGTAAATGACTGAACAATGTAATACTTTGCCACCATGAAGATTGCAACAGATTCTTTTTAACATAACCTATAATAAAAAAAAAACACAACCCAAGATAAAACTTAATATTAAAATTGTGTACAAAAATAGAATTTTTAAGCTAAACTTCACTGAAAAGAACAGAACTTCATGAAATCAGAAAGGTTCTATTAATTTTTTACAATAGGATTTCATTATTTGCTGTAAATACATAGGTTCTAACACTATTTGCAGTATATAATGAACTATATATATTCAGTAAATTCAAACATTTTCACTGGGAAATGGATGCACTATTTTTTTCTTGAAAGAAAAATACATCAATCTCAAAAAGATTTTATCATATAAAATGTATTATAAAGCAATGTTTACTTTAACTGGACATATTTTATTATACAGTCAGCCCATATACTGACTGAAAGGTTGCAACTCTTCCCACTAAGAAACATATTTGATTTACCAACTGTAAAAATGAAATCAATTAGCAAAACATTTCTGTAGTCAATTAATTATTTTTCTTTTAGGTTTGTGTCTTTGGATCTGCTGATTCAGACATTGAGGGTTTTGAAAACATTTAAATTGATTGATTATTTTATCTTTTCGAAATATAACTATTATCAAGAACTTATACCAAAGTCTTTTTTATATTTTATAGCAACAGTGAAGTAAGTATTTGTAGCTTAATGAAAGATTTGAGCAGAAAGGTTTCACTAATTGGACCGAGATATATATCTTACAATGGGAAAGGCAATAGATGTAATTGATGCCTTGTAGTTATCTTAAAATATTTAAATAACCCTAACATTAAACAAGAGAAATGAATTGATGGTCACATGTAGGTATAAAAATAATTATCTGTTGAAATATGTTGATCCAGATTAATTTTTACTGTTAATTATGACCTTTCCGTTTATTATTTTTTTATGGTCACTCAGTCTGTTTATTTTTATATAATAATTAAAAAAAAAAAAAAAACAGTAATTCCCCTTTATGTTTAATATAAAATAATAATCTAAACTTAAATTAATATTTTTTTTATATAGTTTTAAGTCTGTCTATTTTAATATAATTCTTTTCAATAAATACCATTAATCCTTCTTATTTTAAATATAAAATAAAAATCCCGTTTTATTTTAAATGCAATATATATTTTATAAATAAAAAAGGTTATCCCTGTATAATATATGGACTGTACCAATTGTTTTAGTATTATTCATTCATATATATATATATATATATATATATATATATATATATATATATATGAATATATAATATTAAAACAATAAAACAATTTTTAAGAGTAGAATATTCATTCATAGATATGACCTCTGTTCATAATAGCTATTAGATTTGTATACAAATTTCATACATTAAAATGTAACAGTTATAGGACCAAAGTCATACATACTAGTTTTCTTTTCCCAGGAATCAATATAGAATGAACATTTACTCTAAGTTCCACATTGAATTGTTATGTGGTAACATATGATAAAATATTATCATACTGATTTTTTTTTAATCTTTTCACCTCAAGTAAGGTGATAAAACCACTAAGATGTAGAGGACTACTGAGTGTGAAATATAAAAAAAAAAGAAAAATATTAAGGAGTGAGAACAATAAAAGAGCAGGAATTAAGAAGATAATGATTGACATTGCATTTAAACTTTTGACAATCAAACATGACTGGGAAGCAAGAAACCAGAAAAGAGGTCCACAAGCAAAGAAGAAACTGTTAATATAAAACTTAGTTACAACTGTAAAAGAATGCTACCTTGCTGCCAATTTAATACAGCACATAAATTAATATACACTAGTAATATATATATATATATATATATTATGGGTGCAGAGCCAAGTGGTTAGAACATTCACTTTCTGATCATGAGACCCGGGTTCAAATCTCACCATGGATGATTTGTCAGGAAGGAGACTTCCTGATGTTATCGGAATGGATTGAGGTCGATCCCAGCGTGTGACACCTTTGGAAAGTGCCTGAAAACCATATCACAGGTTGATGCAAGTCTTATGAGTGAAACTGGGTAGATAGAACTTTAGGCACATTGATAGCTGTGCTAGCACAAACCCACAAGCCATCCTGGTCAAGGCCTTGTTCAGATTGTTGATCACACTAGATAACACACTCACTCCCAGAAACTGTAACTATGTTCAGCATAGTTGCAGTATAAACCACAGGTGGGCTCTGTGGGTGTTGAGCAAAAACAAATGTGCCTGAGCGAGCGTCTGCAATAAGGATTGGCTAGCTGCCCTAGTTGACAGGTATCCTTAAATACAAGTGGCCAGCTATTATATATATATATATATATATATATATATAGGATAAAAAGTTTATCTGAATTTAGTAATTCTTAAAAAAAAAAAAAAAAAACAGCAAGTGTTTTATCATGATTCTTTTTTTTGTCTTTCATCCAGTCATCTTCAGTTCAGAAGGAAAATGGTTAATGCCAAGTTTGAATTGTCTTTTGGATGTTATATCAATTTTAATAAATTCTTTTCTGTGTTCTTTTCTAAAATTTAAATTGTAGATGTGCTTATCATATATCACCAGTTAATTCCAAAATCCTACACAATACTTTAAGGAAAAATAATTTTAGGATTGTAATGGCCTTTCATTTAAAGAATAGAATATTCAGATATCAATTTTTAATACAAATGAAAAATGAATCAGCTTTTTTTTCTTTTTTTTTTTTGTAATTGTGATTTTAATCTTTTGTAGTTTTAACTGTGTGTGTGTGTGTGGATAATACAATTGATCAAAATGTCTATTTGTAGTAGGATGACATTTACAAACATACTAAATTTTCACAAGTACACTAATTTTACTTTTTAACACAACTTTACCTCTCATACTTGGTATAAATAAATTTAGATTTTTTTTAGGTACTTACAATGTTAAAGACAGTTTTCCTGTATGAACAAACCCTTTTTTAAATACCATTTCTCTTCAGAACATAGGTGATAATGGTTCTCCACTGTTTCCTTTTATTTGTTATTTATAATTGCCATTACTTCTTGGAAAAGATAGTGGAGTGGTTTCTCTTTGGCCATCTCCACAGGTTGGAATTCAGTGTTGTCTTTCTCTTTGGCTGGTTGCCACTAATAGTTAAAGGGCCCCCCCAGGTTGTTCTGCTGTTTAACCTATAACTGGAGGGAGAAGAGACAGAGTCATACTTTTCCAAAGATATTAGTGTAAAAGTGAATGCAACAAAGCTGTAATTCGAACATGGTTTGCCAATTCTACAACCTGAACAAACATTTACCCAAACATTATAATCACTTTTTTCAAGTTTATCAATTAGGCAGAAGCCTAAGCAAATTTTAATTCTCTATAAGAATTATATGAAGAAACAGAAATAAGTGGGTGATTATATGAAGCCTTTAAAATGATGAATTATAATAAAATACATGAACAAAAATAAATATACATAAAGTTAAAAAAATGTATTAGATTGAAGATGAATAGCTTACAGATTATTGGATCATGACACTTTCAGGCAGGAAGGAAGGTTCAAAGGCTAACTAGTATGATAACTGAGGATCCATCTACCAGGGGGTACACACCTAACACCACACTAAAAAAAAAAAAAAGAAAAGAAAAAGATGTATATATTGAAGTTTGTGGCAAAGTCCAAGATACACAGATATTTCTTAGCTTCTGACATATATAACAATGGACTTGTTTGTATCATATTTGCATTTGTAGGTATAAAATATAAATACTTCTACAATATTGCACAATGAGTGGGTCCTAATTTTTGTAACCATGACACCTATGGCTAAGACTGAAAAACCGCAGGTATTTTTTGACATCTACCAATAAAAAAAAAAAAAAAAAAAAAAATTGAATTTTTATGTTGTTTTTGTAGGGAGTGATTGTATCTGGTCCTGAATTTTAAAACAATTTCTTTTTACATTTTTGGCAACATAATGAAAATGGAAAGAAGAAAAAACACTTAAGGATTTATTTACTTCCACAAAAAGGAAAAAAATGTGACAAAGTATTTATTAATGTAAGATTTGACACGCTTTTGTTTGATGGGGGTTTCATGAAATTGTAATTTCACCATTTTTTACTGCATGTAGCCCTTGTTTGACAAATTTTCAAATGAGGTAATGTGTAGGAGACCACTCATCAGAAACCAAATTTACTTCAATTACTACTCGAGACATATATATGTGTGTGTGTGTGTGTGTGTGTGTGTGTGTATATATGTAGGTATCACCAAAATGGTACTTTTTCTGCAATGAAAGTAAAAAAAACTCTTTGTTTTAAAATATTTGCCAAAAATCAGGAGAAACGAAATCTTCAGAACTTATTCATGAATGAATGAATGAATGAATTGTATACTGAATCGGCTATTTTATTAGAAGACTTTGTGAAAATATTTTTGGGGTCCCTGTTTTACCCTCTCTTCCAATATCTTGTGTATACTTTTTAATTTGAGGGATGTTTGAGAAAAGTTTTTAACAGTTATATGAAGAAAAATCCTTGAAAATGTTAATTCAGTAAGAAATTCATGCAATATCAAGTGCATGCATACAGAAAATTTATCCCAAACCTTACCAAAAAATAATTCAAAATAAAACTCTAAAAATAAGTTTTTCTGACAGTTGCTGCTTACGCAATTTAATAAAACACATTATTTTTTTCAGTTTGAAAAAAAAAAAAAAAAAAAAATAATAATAATCTATACTTTTTAAAAAAATTACTTATAATTTTTCTGTGCTCTCATTGGACATCTCGTTGATGTTTGTAAGAAGAGTTTTTTTTAATCAAATAGACATGTTTGAAAAAGTGAAAAATGTAAAGTTTAATGCCATTTTCGGGTGTGAACCTTTTTTTGAAAGATTTAAATTTTTTTTTTGTTTTAGCAGCTGTTAGATTCCTTGTATGGATGTTCAAATAAGAAATAATTCTGAATCATCACCTTTGTCGAGTTTTCCCTATCTGAAGAGTAATATATGATAATTCAATAACACTTAAATTCATAATAATTTTGGATGCAATTAGATATTTTATGACATTTATTTTAACAGCTACGAAAATAAAAATAAAAATCACAAAATAAAAATGCTAATGTAGGTACCTCCAAAGTAAAGTGATACAAGGTTTAAAATTAATTTTTAAAAATGAAAATATCTTTCTTAAAGCTTTTATTTTAGTTTTAGTTTCAAGCTAATAAATCAAAGTTAATATTTCCAATGAACAAATTCAAAATGAATTTAAATTGACTGGAATTTTTTTAGCCATTTTTAGTCATATTTACAAATCTGTTAGCACAATGTAATTCCCTTTATTAAAAAATCTTTCAAAAATAAAATATATTTTTTTAAAAAATTTTACTCTAGGAAGATTAGCTGATTTAAATTTTAACTAAACCACCCATAAACCCACTGAACTCCTTTTTAAAAGTAGTTCATGATATAAAATGATGAGGTAACAATATTATCTTGTTTTATTATTAGTTACAAATATTTTAATTTGTATTTGCAATACAAATTATTGTAATAACAATTATTGCTTACATTAAACAATATTACTTAGATCAAATGCAATAAGAACTTAATAAATGGAAAGGTTTTCAGAATTTGTGAAAAAAAAATGTAGTCCCTGATACACAGAAAAGAAAAAAATTGACAAAACTTTCAACATATTAAAATTATTAATATATCATTGAAATAAATTTAATAGTTTTAACAATTCATATATTGATACCACAAATAACACTTAATTTGTCAGGCGGGAAAGACATTCCCCCTTAAACATAGAAAAAAGTTTACTTTTTTTTTTTTTTTTTTTAAAGAATAGTATTGCAAACTGATATCACATGAAATGCCTTTCCATTCAAGCAATAGTAGCCCTGGGGAGTGGGGGGGCAATTTATACAAATTTCAGTATTTACCATATTTTCAAAGTTTAAGATCATTCATTCAAAAATAAAAATAAAGAAACCACAAGCAGCAATTGTCTGCTTAGGGAAGGGAGATTCATATTTATTGAAATAACAAAGTATGGATGCCTCCTATTTGTGCACTTGGTTTCATTTTTTTATAGGTAATTATTTTGAGGGTGGAGGAGTCTTACAAACATCTGTCTTGTTTTAGTTTGTTTTTGTTTCAATTTTTTGTTAGTTTAATGAGTTCATTCCCTCCCTCTCATTTCATGTTTCCTGAAATTTTTATATATTTTTGTATTTTTTTTTTTTTTAAGCGTTTCACCCCAAGCCAGGCGAGAAGCCACTAGGACGCTAGGGGGTTATAGAAGATCAGATAGGAGTGATAGAAGAAAGGATGAAGAGAAGGGTAGTGGATAGATCAAGGCAACTGGAGATGTCGATTGACATTACATTTGAATAGCTGGAGATTATAGCTCTCAGGGAAACTGGAATAGGGAAGGGAGTTCCACAGGTGAGATGTGTGAGACATGAAGCTATTGGAGTAGAAGAGATTTACATTTAGGAATTTCGACAGTGAAAGGGTGAGAGTGGGATGCCAGCCTCGTAGGGCGCTTGAACTCATGAAGTCTGGGAACCAGCGAATGCAGCTCCTCAGAGCAATTGCCATGAAAGTATTTGTAAAACAGACAGAGAGAGGCGACAACACATCTGTGAGAAAGTGACTGTAGACAAGATGCCAGAGCAGGGCCAATTATATTGCATATCTGCCTCTGGAGTCTATCAAGAACCCCAAAGCAAACAGAAGGGGCTCCAGACCATATATGGCAGCAATACTCTATGCAAGGGCGAATTGTTGATTTGTAGATCTGGAGGATTGATTCCGGGGAGAAAAATTTCCTGGCACGACACAGGGAGCCAACTTTCCTTGACAGTGGATGAAGCAATTGACTCAATGTATTTGTTCCATCCCAGGTGAGTTGCTCTCAAGAAGTTGAGCATCAGACATTCTAATGGAGGGCAGGGAAGGATCTCTGTGGTGATTAATTTAAACATTTTGACATTTTTATATCATGGAGTGTTTTTGTAGGTTCCCCCTGTGAATATGCGGTATTGTGGCATATGTACGACTGAATGGAGATGGAGGAATTCTTTTGGTAAATGGATAAAATGTATCAGATGAATGGGTTGTGATCATGATTAACTTAGGACTAGGATAGTGAAGATCAGCCTTTCCCCACTTCCCTTTTCAGCCATGTGCCAAAATTATTGTATTTTATACAGTAATAAATATATTTTTTCTAGGTAATTTTTTCAAAATAATAATTATATTTTTTATTATATATATTTGTTTCTTCCCCACATTTATCTAAAAATATGTAACTGCAAACCAGTGTGCATCTATTTATTTACCATCAAGTCATGTGACACAATTTTTCAGCCATACAGATGGTTTTACAATGACCTACCCATATTTTGCCAATGTAGTTGCCAAACATCTGAAATATTTGTCTACAAAAAAGTTCTAGTAATGCAATGTAGTGAATTGTATAAATACATGTCATATTATGTATATTTAAATTTATTTAATAATGCTGTTATAATGTATTATGAATGTTTATTATTTTTCACGTGCACAATAGTTGGAATATCATATGCAAGTATTTGTTTATATATGACATAATATGTATTGAAAACAAATACCAAATTTCCTATTAAAAATGCCGTAAAAACAGAAAAATGACCCTAGCTCAAGAATCACGGGTCTAATTTTAATGAAATTTGGCACTGACACTGGGCAGTGGCTCAAGGTACAATATGCTCCTAAGTTGGTTGGAGTATTACATATCGTTTAAACATACATACAAGATTAGTATTTTAGTATGATATAGTTAAAGGAGTGAGTGAGCCAAAGATGTCACATTTAGAGAAAATTCCAATTTCCAAAAGCCAATGTCATTATAGTAAAATCATCCCTACATGTATAAAAAAAAGAAAGAAAATTCTTGAAGAAGAAGATGCAGAGAATGATCAATCAGATATTAAAGGAGAAAAATACTTACCAAACCCTTCTTAATAACTCTTCCACTGCAAGGATCGTAGAAAGCAACTATCATAAATATAAGAGGAGGATAGCAGAGAATATGATGTATGCAAACATCTATTTGTTGATAAAAGTTCTAACATAGTGTAGTGAATTGTATAAATACATGTCATGTTATGTATATCTAAATTTATTTGATAATGTTGTTATAATGTATTATGAATGTTTATTATTTTTCACATGCACAATAGTTGGAATATAATATGCAAGTATTTGTTTATATTCACAGATTGATATAAATGTATATCAAAATCAAATACTGAATTTCCTATTAAAAATACCATAAAAATAGAACTAGATCATGAATCCCTTGTCCAATTTTAATAAAATTTGACACTGCACTCAGCAGGGGTTCAAGGCACAGTATATTCTTAAATTGGTTGGGGTATTATGTATTGTTTAAGCTGTATTTTGGATGCACATATACATACATATAAAATTAGAGTTTTAGTATCATCGATTAATCCAATTTGAAACAAACATATTACTTTTAGCTTAAAATATCAGAGAAAAGTATTTTTTAATACAGGGGTGGGGGTTTTATGAGGTGTTTACAACAATCTTTATAGACTTATGTTTACAAATTTTTTCTACAGGGGACATATCTGTAAAAATTACTTGAATATAACGTGAGCACATTTTTTATATAATTATTTAACTACTGAGTAATCTATAAAATTTTAGAAAATATTGTATCTAATATTTTTGAATTTTAGGAACTTTGGACTTAAATTTACTATAGTTACCAATCTTATTTTCTGATAATGTCATATATAGATGTCCATATTTTCAAAAATTAATACATTTATAAATACACAAAAAAAAATACAAAAAACTCTTTTTCTAAAATACTGGTGGAGTACTGAATTGTTGTAAGCCTTTACATTTATGATTAGTAAATATAGTTTTTTACTTAATAATAATATCACAGAAATGAGACAAATTAATACAGGATTTAAAAAACTTTATAAATTATTTAAATTTTAAAAATAAAATGAAAACAATTCTTGTAAAAATTCATTATTTATAATTTTTTTCCTCAAGATCATAGTGTCTATATCTTCTTCCTAAATGCAATCCAAAGCTGTCTTAGATTTATTGCATTTTTTATTTTGTGATTACGAATAGATTTGATTTAAATTCTCAAAGGACTTTGTCTTACCACAAGCACTTTTAATGGCAATGATGGCAATAAACATTAAGCTTTACAAAAATGAATTTCTCGAAAATTATAAAACTAAATAAAGTGAGTTAACACACACACACATATATATATATATATATATTTTTAACCAAGATTTTCTAAAGAAACATTTCTAAAAAAAAATTCATTCATTAATAAGTTCTGAAAGTTCCATTTAAAATCCTACAATTATTTGACTTTTGCTATTTCCAAATCAATGTTTTTCACAGCAAAAAGATGCTAATATTCCCCATATTAATTTATAGTCACCTGTTAAAAATAAAATATTTAACTAAAATTTTGAAGGTTCTAATAAAAAGTATTCAAAAATATAATTTAATAATCAAAAAATCCTTTGGTCTTTCCTCTTACTAATAACAAAGATTGTGAGGATAAAACTTTGTTTTCATTAAGTTTTGAGCATTTTTTATGATGTGTGATAATTTTCAATTTGAGTATACATTTCATAAATCATAAAGCTTGATTATTGCACTGCTAGTGTTCTGTATTTTTCTTTTTTTTCGCGGATTTTTTTTTTTTTTTTTTTTTAAGAGGGATTGGAACAGATAGTTGTGACCTCTGACCTCACAGGTTACCATGCATAAATGTCATTTTCATTATGTCTTAAACAAAAAGTAAGCATTAGTTTACAAAATCCAATTAATTAATTAATTCGTTAAATTTATTAACTGACTTTAGGACAAATATTGGATTTTTAAAGATTTCTAAATTTGTTGTTTACAATATTGAACGTTTGTCTATGGCGGTTCGACGAGTGAACGTGAAAATGTTTTAAAAATACCTAAACTTATATTCATATACGAAAATTAATTTTTCTTTTAATTCAGATTAAGTTTTTGTGTTCTTTCAAATAAAACTGAAATTTAAGTTCAAACAATTTTTGTATAAATATTGCGCACGTCTAAACGAGAAATAAACAAAAACTATATTCCCTACTGTTGGAAATTAAATATTGACTTTATTTATATTTATTCATTCCTATATTATAAAGAAAATAAATAGATGAATAAAAATTAATAAAGGGAGGATTTATTTTTTTTTTACAGCAACTCATACTGCAAACGGATGTTTTTTTTAAATCTTTTTTTACACTACAGTACAAGTTTTTCTTTATGATTACAAAAATAAATAAAAAGAAACAGCAATAAAAAAAACGTAAAATAGTTGCAATATAAAATCAATTCTCAAAAAAAAAAAATTTTTAATCGATTCTTTATGCTTTTTAAGAGTAAAAAAAACTGTTCTGAAGACGTCGTTTTTCCTTTCGCGTTTTAAGAATTTTTCAGTGGCTTATCGAAGCTTGATATATTTCGCAAAAAGCATAAAATTGCAATATGAGACACAGTAAAATTAAATAACACTTTTAAAAACGACCATAATGGAAGAAGAAAGTAGAAAGAAAATTGCGGTATTTGAAATTTAACGCTTTTGAAAACGATTGAATGAATGCAAGCAGAAGTACAAAAAAATGATTTTTTTAAATATTTTCTTTAAAAAAGGGAAAAAATTATTTGGTTCCGATTTTTTAAAACTGAATGTATAAAAAAATTAAAAAGATTAAAATAGATAGCTCCATGATTTTTGCATTCTTTAATTTTTTTTAATATGAACTTTAAGTTTAAATGGTTAAAAAAAACAAATGGGGGGGTTTCAAGTTGGAAAATAAGGTAGAAGATTAAAACAATCAAACAGTACAAAGACAAGAAATCCGTTTGAATTTTCATTCAAATTTTGCCATCATTATGGAATCTGAAGATAAAATTCACTTACAATTGATAAATAAACAAGAAGTTGACGAACAGGTGTTTAGCTAGGTCATTTGTTGTTGGCGATCCATATTTTGGTCCTTTTCTGGCGACGAGTAAGTCTCACGGTAAATATGTCAGTCCTCTTCAAGAAATTAGTAAAAATCGCGAAAGTCGATTAAACGAATTGATAACATTAAAACTACATAACGACCCTGTCGGTGTCAGCTAAGAATTAATAACAGTGAATCTCCTTCACGCTCTGTTTACAAACAACCTCCGACCGCCATTATTCTTCTTTTAGCTCTCGTCTTTCTCAGCTGACTTGTGTTGTCAGTCATCCAACTCATCAATAACAATCATTTTTAAATAGTAATAATCATATTATTTTTTTAATAAACAATTTGAAAAAGTATACGTTTTAATGAAAAACGCACACAAAAAGATATATTTTAAAAAACATAATAACGCATCAAGTGGAATTGAACTCGTGATCTTGCCGCAACATTAAATAAAAAACGCGATCCCCATCATTACAGATAAGTAATTTGAATCGTTAGAAGATTAAGATTGTCAAATTAAAATGAACTCCTTTAAACTGAAATAAACCGATTTACAAATAAGTGGGTTAACTTAAGTCATTCATGAGATAAAAAAAAGTAAAGAGACCCACTTAAAAAATCAAGACAAGTCAGTCTTGAACAAATTACGATTATTACCTGTCCTAGCCACTCTCATTTAGGCACTAATCTTTAATTTTAAAAAAAATCTTTGAGGAGTACTTGCTAGAGAGTGAAACATGTTAGTCTTGGTTACCATTACCATTAAAAAAAATTAAATTAACACACACAGAGAAACAAAAAAAAAAAAAAAAAAAACCAGTAATAATAATGGGGGTTGGCTTGCTCTCTTCATCATTGCCATTTACATGCTTGGGGTAAGACATAAACTTTGGCACCTCCCCAAAGTCAGAATAATATACCCATAAGGTGAGTCCAATCCTCAGCCCATGATTATGGTCTTGTGCTAGGCTAAGTTAAGATAAATATCTATCAGGAGCTTTAATTGGTTGGTTGATTTTGTTTAGTGGCATATCAACACCTCTATGAGTTATTTAATGCAGAAATCTAAATATTATATACAATTTTATTTTATTTTTGAGATAATAATGATTTAGTGATACAAGTCTTACTAATTAACCCATAGCTGGGGAGAGAAGAGGTGGATTCATACCTTTACCAAGGGTATTTGCACATAAGTGAATATAATGAACATGACTGGAATTCAAACTCAGCTGTTCAATTGACAATTTTGAGCCACTATTTATCACACCACCCACACATCCAAGCTGACATCACCTATTATTTCCAAGCGGTCACCTATCTAGGTACTGACCAGGCCTGATGTTGCTTAACTTCAGTGATTGTTTATAAAGTGGTGTTTCAACATGATGTGGCCATGTCTCCAGGAGCTTTTAAGAAATGTGAAAATTGTGAGGCTCAGTTCAAAAGTTATGGTAACTTTCTAAGCATAGCCTATATGTGGCACAAGGCCAAAATTATGGGGCATCCAGTGAGGATCAAATTCACTACTCAGTTGTAATTGTTCTAGCAAGACAAGTTTGCTAACCATTACACTATGTTGAAACTCTCCACTTGAAAAGTAATGTTTTTTTATATTATTATGTTAGTGATGTGACAGTAGAGTACCAATAACCTAATTCTTTTTGCTCTGGTACAGAAAGCAGTTAGTAAAGTGATGTCTGGTATGAAAGCACATATAATACAGAGCTGTATCATTGAATGTCTCCATGTTTAAAAAATTGCATTCATTTTCTGAACATTTATGAAGACCAAACAGAGAATGTGAGCATAGTTGGGTAGTGATTAAGGTGTTCCAACAATGCCAACAGTGAAGTGTAACAAGCCATGTTCCAAGTGGCCTACTACAGCTGTCCACTCACAAAATGAAGAGCACTTTGAAAATACATGTTCATAACTATATGGAAAAATAGTGTTTTGTAGCTGAAAACTTACTATATCCAAGCTTATTATTGTGCTCTTTAGATCCATGATAGAATGCCAACAAATAGGATACATTAATTCCTTGAAATATGATGTATGCCTGTATATACATGGACACTAAAAAAAAAAAAAAAAAAAAAAAAAAATATGTATCACCTCATACAAGGCAGTAAAGCCACTAAAATATAAGGGGTTACAGGGTGTGGAGTAATTAGGAACAGAAACATTAATAATGAGTGGAAAGAGTAATCAGGAGGGTAGTAGATAATGATTGACATTGCATTTCAATTTTTCCAGATTAAAATTGGCTGGAAAGCATGGTGCCAGAATGGAGTTTCACAAGTGAGAAGTGCGAGAAAAGAAACTGTTAGCATAGAATTTACAGCTACATCTGGCTAGCTCAACCATCAATTGATGAGATCTCGATGCCAGTCAAGTACTGTGCGGAAATTCATGAAGTCTAGGTACCATAGTGAAGAGCTCGTCTGAACAATTACCATGAAAGTATTTATAGAAAAGGCACAGATTTTAAAAATTGGGCCTTAAGAAAAGGTGCTTAATCATGGGTGGGGGAGGTGCTTATTGAAAAATCACACACACGTAAAATGTTTGGGACACTTATTTAATCTTGTCACTGTGCAATGCAGGGAAATTGGACAGCAGTCCCAACAGACACACACAAAAAAAAAAAAAAAAAAAAAATAAAAAAGATGCTCACACCACATGAAAATCAAACATGTACACAACATAGAATGAAGAAAAATAATAAGGTTTAAATACAGTGATAATTGTCAGCATGCCATAGTGTTCATTTTACACAGAGTCTGAGGTTAAAAGCTGTCCTTTAAGTGTTTTCGTCCAAGAACTAAAGTATTTCACTGAGGGTAACTTCTTTTCGGGCGCCAAGAAGTGATGTAGTACATTAGCACATTCTCAATACCTTTTATAACTTGCAATGATTGTTTATCCTTTACAAATTATAAAATCAAAAAACATTTTTCACTAAGACATTTGAGCCTTTCAAAATGTTAAGATTCAGAAATATAAATGGTAGTTTATATCTTATAAATATTTTCCAACCAACAATAAACATATTCTTGTCAATTGTCTTCACCACTCATAGAGATGTTTTGTTTTAAACATGATTAGTTTCTATAATGCACACAATTTGTTCACCCTTTGCAGAGTTATCCATTTTATCAAATTTTCTTCCAAAGCAACTTTATTTTGATTTTCCCCTATCATGAACGGATACTTATTTAAATATTACTTTTTGATGCGAGGCACTTATTTGAGTGGCTTGAGCATTATATAAGATAATTTGATATGCTATTTGTGTATAACTTGAGGAACGAAGACAGAAATAAACAGCAAGACAGTTAAACATCAAATGATAAGAAAATGGTTTCTGAGTCAGTGGATTCGTGCATCCTTCTGGTTAATAAATTAATGCTTTGAAAATAAATATTTAACATTTTTCAACCAATGGGCTGTGTTCTCACCAAGAAAAAAAAAAACATTCCTTTGAAGAGTATTTAAGCAAAGTCCTTAGATGGACAAAAGTAGTAAGAAGATAGAGATGAATACATGCAACATCAGATCATGACAGCATCTCTTTAAAAAGATTCCCTTACTTATTCACCCATCTTGAAGGATTAAAAACTTAAACCTGCAAATTGTTGCAAGACAGTTCGCACCATTACAGATTACCAATTTATGTAACACTTGGCGAAGATGAATCTATAGCTTCACACAATCTCTTCCACACATAGGCCCAACTAGCTGTCCAAAAGAACTAAAGTTATAACTTGTCTGACCACACAAGACAGTCCAATAATGGCAACCTTGTTGGTTGATGTACCATCCGATGTACTCTATGCAGTGTGTTTAGGAGCACCAGCATTGAATTCAGTTATAATTTGATGTACTATCCTTCTTTGTTGAGTAGTTAGCATGTCAGTCACTGAGAGAGTGCTACAGTTGTCACTTGACATTGGTATCTGTGGTGGTAATCATATTTATTCTAGGAATAATTTTGTTACAGTTGCCTTAAAATAAATATATGAAATAAAATAAAATGAATAATAAAAAAAAAAAAAAAAAGCCTACAGCAGGACAGTATATTTCTTCAGTCAAATGGTGCAAAAATCTTGCCTGCATTCCATAACTATCACAGCTACACTACCTCTTATGTCCATGAGGACAGTTTCAATAGTGTGGATGTTGAAAATTGCCAGCATGTTATAGTGTTCATTTTACACAGACTCCAATAATAAAAGTTGTCCCTCAAATGCTTTTCTCTGAAAACTAAAACATCTGGCTGAGGGTAACAGTTCAAACAAAAAGGTACCCAGGATGCATATTGTCTTTCATTATGTTTTCTGCTCTGCTGTAATAATGAAAATATATATATATATATATATATATATAAATAAATAAATAAAAGAGAGAGAATCATCTTGTCAGAAAAATGCTGTTATCTCTTCACAACAATGTTCACACAAAGCATACACATGCATTTGACCAGTGTGCGTGTCTATATATTTATTATTATTTATATAAATGCAGCACAAGTCTTTGTTTACAAGCAACTGTACTTGTCAAATTTAACTGAATCTTAAGCAACACCACAGCTTAACTCCAAAAAGTAAAACAAAATTAAACAGATTTGCTAAATATGCAATTTTATACTGTATTGCAGAATTTCATGAATTTAATTGCATTGAAATGACTATCAAACACAAGCAGAAGAACTTAAATATCCATTTAAGCAAGTTGAGTATTAAATTTTTGTGCAAAACTTAAATGGGGTACTTGTCAAAATTCTAAATTGCAAAACTTATACACATTTTCTGTTACCATCTAGTTATTATCTTTTATAAATCTTGATATGTGCTTGAAGTCATTGCATTCTGACAACATTAACTCCTTGAAAATGTGTAAACAGATTACTAAGAAAGATTATCTACATACTGAATGTAGAATTTATCTAGTTTAGGAAAATCAATAAACTGGAAAATGATATTGTACTATAATAAACAAGAATTTTACATCAAAAACCAAAGTTTAAAAGCAAAAATCAATTGTAGGTCATTGCTTAATAACTAGTCCTAAAAATTAGGAGAGAGAAATAAGTGGGTTGCTATGTATATATAAAATAAAAAAGTAATGACATGGTTTTCAAATTGAGCAGGTCGCTCTTTTTGGGGGTCATGAAATAGTTCCTACCTTATGTTTTTGGTAATTCTTTTAATTTGATAGTACTAAATTCAACTAAGACAAGTAAAGGGAGATAACTAGTCACGACCCATTTTAAAAGCGTTTCTCCTATATAGAAAAAACAAACCAAAAAAAAAAAAACAACAAAAAACAAATCAGGTGAAGTCAATACAAGAATAAATATTTAAAAACTCAATCTCTGGGTTATTAACACTTCAGAAAAAGTACTTTGCAATACCAATTATGTCCGTTGGGAGACTGTGACACACACACAAAAAAATCTCCACAATGGTCTAATTTTGTACAATACTCATCAGGGAAAAATTATTGGATTCTAGAAGGCATTAAATTTGTTTCAATCCAGAAGCAGCCAGCAGAGATTTGAAAATGCCTATGTTACATTCTTAACAGGTGAGCCTGATGTTCATTTCCAACTTTGAATCATTAAAAACATAAAAGGCTAGACTCCTTGTCTTGACTTAAAAAGTTCCAATAATGATCAAATGTGCTTGGAATAGAACACAAATTTTGCTAAATTCGTTTAGAGGTTTTCACCCAAACATCAACCAACTTCAATACCAAGAGACTCATCAAGAAGCTTAACCAGACATTCCCCTATCCATACTATTTAATGAAACATGTGAATATTAACAATTCATCACAAGAAGCCCCTTTTTAATCACTTGTATTGTTCAAAAAAAAAAAAAAAAAAAAAAAAAAGTGTAGTTACAACCCAATTTCCATTTTTTTTTAAGCGTTTGACCCCAAGCAAGGCAGGAAGCCACTAGCACGCAAGGGGTTACAGAGAGTTGGAGCTAGAGCAAATAGGAGTGATAGAGGAAAGGTTGAAGAGAAGGATAGGGGATAGATCAATGCATCTGGAGACGTTGATTGACATTACATTTGAATAGTTGCTTACCTTGCTTTAGCTATAACTTATACAATTTCTTATAGGAAAAGATTTCACAACTGGCTATAGAACTGGGGTGGGGTAAAGAAGACTTATTTAATACATTACAGTTAAAGTAAATTATACTAGAAAATGGGAGAGGAAAAAAAGTGAAAGGAAAGATATATATATACACACCACTGACAATGCAAATGAGAAAAAAAAAAAAAGTTGAATTATCAGCATCTATGTGTGTATACAAATTTCATACAAGAAAACTGATAAGATCCTGTATTTAAGCAGTTTTTTTTTTTTTTGTAATTTTTCTCCATATAAGTTCTTGGTTCTGGACAAAGTGTAAAAACTGTCTGACCATTTTGTATGTCTAAATTTTGTTTTTATCCATTATCGAGGATAATTTTAATTGTAACTGAATGTGTAGATTTTTATGTATGTATCTAGAGAACCAATATTTATGGATTCACAGGTCTGATTAAACCAAATTCATGAATAATTATAATCCTATCAAGAAGGCTCACATTACATCTGACTCTAGCTCAATTAGGACTCATCTAAACACATGGAAATCTACTGAACTCCATCTGCAGCATACTTGTAGACTAATAACCTCATCCACATGTAAGAGACTAAAAATAATTGGGTGGGGGGGGGATACAACATCCACACAAAGCCTTGATAATAGCTAAAGGAGAACTGAGAAGTGCTTGGAAATAGAAAGCACACACATACATACACATACTTATATGAACACAAGAAAAATTAAAAATGCAGTAGCTTGTCATTCATCTTTAATGAAACATTTATAAACCATGACTTTCACCTCAATTATATGTGTGTGTGTGTGTGTGTAAGTAAAAATATTACTTCCCAAAAATGGAAATGTACATATAAATAAATGCACAGGAGAGGGCAGTGAACCTTTTAAATAAGTCTCAGAAATCAGAGTTAGAATATTGGGGGGGGGGGGGGAGAGTTTTCAATAAATGTGACCGACATTCAAAGAAAGGTTTCAGTAAAAGTAACCTGAAATTTTATAAGTGAAAAGTGTATTAGGCATAGAAGGAATTATATTTTATTTAGTACATTGTTAAAGTCTTCAGCCATTTTAAACTACTGTAATTTTTTAATTCCCAGCCCACAAGTGAAACATTGCCTTTTGTAGCAGGGGCTCCTGTATGGGAGGAGGGATATGCATGACAACATTTAAAAAAAAAAAAAAAAAAAAAAAAAAAACCTCACTGCTACCTTTATGGAATCAATACTTTTTTGCATTCACTCCCAAAGCTCCAAGCTTACCTTTTCTGTAGGCCTTAAATTCTTGCTTATAAGAATGAAGTGTCAACCTAGCTTCATCACTGAACAATCTAAGCATGTGCACTCCCATGTTTTATGCATCTTTATCCAACTTTATCTTTCTTTCAGATATTCATCTCATTTGAAATTCTAGGGTTTAAGAGGAGCATTTCAGCTATGCTCTGGAAGGATAGATAAAATGGTAGTAAGTGAAAAATTGAATAAGCCAAACTCATCTATGTTCCAGACTTGTGCTGAATTTATTCTCAGCTGATCTACATTGTATCCAAATTTCAAGTTATTCCAGTGTTTTGAATTGACAAAACACTAGCTATCACGTAAAAGCCTCATCCTTTTTAGTGATGACTCCCCCAGATAAAAAAAAAAAAAAAACCTTCTGCACAACATTTTTTGCAACTTGCATAGTCCCTCATTCAGAACTCTAGCTACAAAAATGATAATTCAGCAGAGAAATGACTCCAATATTTTATCTATAGAAAAAGCTATGAAAGACATCCATTGATAAGCCAGCAATTAAACTATTGAACATTTCTAATAAAGTGGCGCAACTTGCATATTTATAGATATAGAAAGTATAACCCATTCATTCAGAGCATTTTTGTTTTGCTGTTGTCACCACTCCATCTCACAATTGCTGTTTATGGTAACATTCAAGGTAGAGTAGTGCAAGGGCTTGCTGTTTCATTTGCACCAAGGATGTTGAGGTTATCCCATCCCTCCTCTCAGAAGGGAAGAGGCAGGACCTACAAGGCAGTAGGTGGTTTCCCTTCTCCTAGACTGGCAATGTTATATGGAGGCCATGCACTGCCCAGACTACATGCACCCCTCCTTTTTGGTGTACCGACAAGATCAAAAAGGAAACAGAACATTACATTTGGCCCAGCTTGGTAGTGTTGACAGCCAACTGCTTTCTGTCAATTTACTTCCATAGCCTTTTCCTTGTTTTGGATATGATAGTGAAGCAGCAGAGGTTAAAAAGTTTTGTTTTTTAAGGAAAAAGAAAAAACTTCCTAGATGGACTATCTTCTGTAGAGCTCCATCTACCCAAAATAAATTTGTTAAGCTTTCCCCCCAAAAGGAAAAAGTGTGCTTAAATTCTTGTTTTTAGTTGATATTTGTAAATCAAATAAAACTACTTTGTATGAATTTTTCTAGGAAAAAAAAGAAAGAAAAAAAAAAAAAAAAAAAAAAATACCAAGTACATTATTTCATGAATTATCTCCCTTGAATTATAAGATTTTAAAGGGAAACTGATTACAGCTATTAGCTGAGCTTTGCATCAAAGCAGGCCAAGTGAGAGTTCAAGAGTCACAGGTTTCAAATTTGTACAAAACTTGATACAGTGAAATTGTTAAACTTGAGAAATAGCGGATAAGGATTTAATCAAATGTCAAAACATGTTGCTGAAAAACTGTCCAGAGTACATAATAGTTTGTAAAATGCATCTTATAAACACTGATAGACTTCAAGATGAGAGAGAGAGAGATTCTTTAAAAGGAGAAACATTCTTAACAGAAGAGTTAACAAATCAGTTAAAAAAAAAAAAAAAAAAAAAAAAAAAAAGAAATTTATTGAATTACTTTATTTTTATTTTTTATCTTTTTTAAATTTGTTACAAAACTGCAGTCAGGTCTGCTCCATGGCAATTTATTCAACAGTTGAGTTGTTCATTTATTTTTTGTATTGGTTTATGAGGTGTGAATGAAGAGAAAAAGAGTTGAAGTACATCACAAATTATAATTACATCACAGTTGCTGTGCTTGGCAGCATCAAGACTGGAACAGAATGAAGAAGATGACTGACATCTCTTGGTCAGATGAGCAGAGAAGGAAGAGCAGAGATGATGAAGAGACGAGTTTTGGTATACATATTTTTCTTTTGTGAATGGGTGAGTAAATTTATTATTAGGTGACTGAGAGGGACAGCCACAGAAATGGCTACCACTGCAGCAGCAATAGTATGTGTGTGTTTATACATCACATGCGCGCACACAAATATATACATTGTGTGTGTTCACCCAGCCAAGAGACTCCTTGATCACATGCAACACAGATGAAGAGAGAAGGAAAAAAAAAAAAAAAAAAAAAAAAAAAAAAAAAAAAAAACGGAATGATCACAACTACCGAGAGAATAAATTTATAATTCTACATGTTTTGGGTCTTCTTCCTCTTCCTCCTCCTCCCCTTCTTCCTCATCATGAGTGTCAGATTCCTGAAAAAGTAAAAGTAGGTAAATTTTCTTTAAACTGTTCTGTTTGGCAACATCTTAAAGAAGAGGAGAAAAAAAAAAAAAAAAAAAAAAAAAAAACAGCACACAACCCTCTGACATGAAAACATCACAAAAATGCAGGAAATCAAGCAAACAAAAAGAGCCGATATTCACGGGGGGGGGGGATAGTGTAATGCTAAACAGTTATGAAATATTAAAGTAAAAATTTCATCTATGATTTTCTGTGAACTACAATAATGTTGTCTAATACAAATGTAGCCAATTAGACTTTTCATTAATTTTAACTTTACTCTCCAAATTGGTCAACTGTTCCCAATCATTTTAGAACATTAAACAGATAGTTGACCTTTAACCAAAGCTAAATTCATAAAATATCCAGACAAAATGAAAAAAATAAAAATCTATATTCAGTAAGAGATTAAACAAAAGTCACTTATTTGCCATCTGGGTGGAGCTTTCTTAAACAAGCCTAACATAGATAAAAAAAAAAAAAAAAAAAAAAAAAGTTTAGTTTACACTTACCAAATCAGCACCTT
This sequence comes from Acanthosepion pharaonis, assembly GCA_903632075.3. Classification (NCBI taxonomy): domain Eukaryota; kingdom Metazoa; phylum Mollusca; class Cephalopoda; order Sepiida; family Sepiidae; genus Acanthosepion; species Acanthosepion pharaonis. The sequence continues at coordinate 38,511 of CAHIKZ030004665.1, forward strand.
CTTTGCCACCACTTTCCAAGAATTTAACAAAGCCATCTAATGTCCTTGCACCATTATAATCAATCACCTGCAAAGAAAAGGAAAAAAAAAAAAAAAAAAAAAAAAAATGATAAACCAGTTGTCTAATGCAAAAGGCAGATTTCACATTGTACATGTCAATACTGTAATTTGGTTTTAATGAGAGCAAAAAACTCATTTTAAAGAATCTAAGTTCCACTTGAAAGTGGAATCCTTTGCAATTTTTAGGAGCAGAAGAAAAACGGAACTAAAATATTCTATTTGAAAATCTTTGTATTCAAGGGAAACAATTTAAGTGACTGCCAGACTACAAGGAACTATTATGGATGGGCTTACAAATAAAGCAACTGTGTGTGACTTGTGTTCTCTGCAAGATGACATAACCATGATATGCACAAAAATAACATGCAAATATTAAAAAGGACAATAAATTACTTTTACACTGTTAAAATTTAGGTGACAAAAAGAGTCATAGTAAGCTCTATATTAGCCTATCCCCCACCCAAACTTTCTATTACTTAATTATAATACATATAATTAAGGCCAATGTGAATGGCTATTCTGAAGAAGCCTATGATATTAACACAGGCATCCACCAACTTTCTGCTTTTTTTTTTTTTATTATTATTAACGATCTGCCTAGCAAATATGCAGATGATACCAGTTTATAGAGGGGGGGCACAAATAATCAGACCCACATTTCAACATTTGAGACTAAAGTAGAACATATGACATTGCTAAAAGAGATTGGGAAAAGGGTCGTCTTATTTTACCACTCCAGAAAATTGGTGCCAGCCATGCTTTATAAGAGTCAGATTAGGCTGAAAATTGAGTATTGTTGCCATATCTGGGCTGGAGTTGCTCAATCCCCATTTTCTAGCCTCGAGTTCGAAACCATTTAAGTAATCCTATAGGAAATGATATTTCCCCACCCTAGAGACCATCCACACCACCCCCTTCCCCAATACAACACCATGGGCATGTCACTAACACTGCTATTCCCATGCCAAATGTTCGGATAAACTATACTTCAGTTTCACTAGTTCAGACTTTTATAGCTAATCCCCAAGAACCATTACTTTGTGGAACAGATCTCCATAAACACCAGAATCTTAAACCTTTTAAAGTCTGGGTTTTTGCAGTGGCATGTTGTACATAGAAAGGTGATTCTGCAAACACTTCTGGTGGGCAACCCAAAGGCCACACAATCCAGAAGGTCTCGTGTCCACATTCATAGCTTAGTGTCTCTGTTTGGGAACATCACCCACTGGCAATAGAACTCAGAGTCCCTGGACTGTTCTTGCATGCGAGATAAAATTTCTGATAGATATATATATATATATATATATATATATATATATATATAGAGAGAGAGAGAGTTTGGCAACTTCAATGCTCAGCATCTCTTATGGCTTAATCTTCAATGCCACCAATTTTGCTGGTATCCAGACCTTGAACTTCTATTACTCAATACTCTCACTCAAATAGAATCCACCCAACATATTTTCTGATGAACATGTTTCTCTATTTGATCTCTTTCTTACCTCCACCCTAGACTTAGGTTGTGCTTTGCAGTTCCGTACACTTGGCAACTCTAATCATATAATAGTGTCTCTAGATATCTCTTTACACTCTCTCCCCATCAGTCACCGACCCCCTATTAATAGAATATCTGTTATCAATGAACTGAATGAAATAGTTTTGTGATTTCCTTCCCCTTAGAATATTTTTAATCCCCCTGTTCATAAATGTGAACAAGGTCTCTTGTGTAAAAGGTGGCATCAATGATTTGAGGCAAGGTTTTACAAGTTCTGATGCTTTTCCCAATGCCCAACTCAGACACTCATGGTAATCCAAGTACACCAAGTGATTTTGTTTAGATACCATCTCTAAGTAGTTTGCTGTTCAAGGCTTGAGACTTCATTATATAAAATCAAATAAATAAATATAAATAAATTTACATGTAAGTGTTCACATCACAGTTGTTTGAGGTTTCCTATAGCCCCACTGAACTTAAATAAAGTCAATTCAGGTTTCCTATCATAAAAATTTTCTTTCCCCAAGTAAAAATCATCACAAAAATGGCAAAAGTCATTTAGGCACAGCTTATTTTCTCTCAAAAAATGGATTTTCATACTTTTATAGGGGTAAAATATTGAAAAATGACCGTTTTATCATCATCTAAACTAATAAAACTAAAATTAGCTGGTGTAAATGACTTAAAAATTTTTTTCAGTGGGTAAAATTTGATAATTTTGCATTTTTTTCTTGTTCTAAACAAATATTTCCCCCATTAATAGAAAATTAACCATTTCTTTTTTTTTTTTTTTTTTTGATAATCAGAAAGCTTAAACCATAATCAAACTATTTCAGGCATAAAATTGAGAGTTTTGAAGGAAATCAACATTCCTAGGTGAACAAAATGCAACAAAATCCATTGTTAATTTACAATTTATGACCGCCAAGGGTTAAAAAAAATTGACACCCAGCCACGGAAATCTTTAGTAAAAGGCAAGAGATTTATCTGCAATTCCTAACCACCAGAAACCAAAAGTTGTTTTTTTTTTGTTTTTTTTTCCCCAAAAAAATAGCGATAAGGAAAACTAAACCTAATTGACTTTGATGTCTAGGTCAAAGGTCAGCCAGCAATAAACGGCAAACCTTAGAACAAGTTGTAATAAAACCCACCACTCCCAGATAAAAGCAAAAAAAAAAAAAAAAAAAAAAAAAAAAAGGGGTTCACAATGACTAGGGCTTGATAACCTATGTTTGAACAATGGCTTGATGAGTTTTGTTTTTAACACCCAGTGACCCGGGTGATGACAACAACACTTAGACTTTTTTTTTTTTTTTTTTTTTTTTTCGCTGCATATCTTTCGTATTTCCCATCGTCGGTCCATTTAGCCGTTCTTTTTATTCAATGATGTTCATATCAAATGAAAGAGAAAGGAATGAATTTTCTCAGAAAATTGGGCATAATTTCTTAATGCTAACCGCCGAGTGACATTTCCCACAGCCAAATCGAAGATTAATTACCAGTGAATAATTCCATGTGCAAACAATAGCCGTCTGGATCCTATAAAGTCGCCCTAAAAGGTCCAGAAGTTTACTAATTGATCGAAAACCTGTTGCGCATAAATGTATTTTTCACGGTCAGTTTCCATTATTTCATCTTGATATTATTTTTGGACAGCCAAGTCATCAAGGATCCAGGAAAACACTTTGGCATAGGTTTTCTTTAACAACTTGACATTCTATGAGGTGTTTAAAATGTTACTGACGAATGAGATTTTTTTTGCCGAATATTTTGTTTACGCGCCATCTTGGATTTTCCTATATGACAAAAACAAGGGTTTTAAACAGCCGTGACATACAAATACATACTTTGGTGTAAGAAAAACAGTGCTCAATGCTAAATAACAACGCTATTAAGTATATATTAAGATTGCATTAGCATGAAACTAAGTCATACTGTTGGCGAAGGGTACTATGTATTTTTACTAATGTGTGCGCGTATATAATGTTATAACAACGCTACAAAAATAGCCATTTTGTCTCAACACTTCAGGTGTCTTGTCAAGTGATGGTGTTGCAAATAAAATAAAGAATTCAAAAACTAACCATTACACCCACTAGCTCAAAATTAATTATAAGTATATGATAATTTAAATAGCTCGACAACAGACCTTAGATATGAGTGAGGATGGGATGGGAAGGAAAGGATGGGAAGGAAAGGATGGGAAGGAAAGGATGGGAAGGAAAGGATGGGAAGGAAAGGATGGGAAGGAAAGGATGGGAAGGAAAGGATGGGAAGGAAAGGATGGGAAGGAAAGGATGGGAAGGAAAGGATGGGAAGGAAAGGATGGGAAGGAAAGGATGGGAAGGAAAGGATGGGAAGGAAAGGATGGGAAGGAAAGGATGGGAAGGAAAGGATGGGAAGGAAGGATGGGAAGGAAAGGATGGGAAGGAAAGGATGGGAAGGAAAGGATGGGAAGGAAAGGATGGGAAGGAAAGGATGGGAAGGAAAGGATGGGAAGGAAAGGATGGGAAGGAAAGGATGGGAAGGAAAGGATGGGAAGGAAAGGATGGGAAGGAAAGGATGGGAAGGAAAGGATGGGGGAAGGATGGGAAAAGGATGGGAAGGAAAGGATGGGAAGGAAAGGATGGGAAGGAAAGGATGGGAAGGAAAGGATGGGAAGGAAAGGATGGGAAGGAAAGGATGGGAAGGAAAGGATGGGAAGGAAAGGATGGGAAGGAAAGGATGGGAAGGAAAGGATGGGAAGGAAAGGATGGGAAGGAAAGGATGGGAAGGAAAGGATGGGAAGGAAAGGATGGGAAGGAAAGGATGGGAAGGAAAGGATGGGAAGGAAAGGATGGGAAGGAAAGGATGGAAGGAAAGGATGGGAAGGAAAGGATGGGAAGGAAAGGATGGGAAGGAAAGGATGGGAAGGAAAGGATGGGAAGGAAAGGATGGGAAGGAAAGGAAAGGATACACACAAATATAAAAGTGAACATAGAAGTTAACACTCAGAGGAGACAGGCTGTTTCATGCTAGATGCAATCATCAGGTGCCATGACAATTGCATATAGCATGAAACAGCCTGTCCCTTGAGTGTGTTGAATTCAGTGTTCACTTTATATTTACATATGGTCTATCTCTGATATTGAGCACTTTGTTCCAGCATGGAAATACCAGGTGAAACCATCAACTCCTTACTTTTCACCTGCCTGTTCAGTTGCTATAGCCCACAGGAATCACTTCCAGCTATACAATAAGTGACAGGTCTGAGTGTAACAGACGTTATTGTAATTGCTTTTAAGGAGTGCAAGCATGTCCTCAAAGTCACTATTTGCTGATAGAATGAGACAACATATAGCTTTTCACAAGTTCAGTTCTAGAGATTACTGGCAGCTCTGCAAGAGTATGCTGAACAATAGAAAATCCTCAGTCCCTCTATTCAATCAATTTGAAGTACTGACATCTAATGCAGATAAAGTAGAGTGCTTTGCTTGGAAGTTCTCTTCTAACTTCACTACTCACATGGAGTAACCCTGCCAGATTTTACTCTAGAACTGAGGATCTACTGAGTGAGAAACACAACCTGTCATTGGTCTCTAACATCATTTCTAATTAGATAAGACAAGCGGATGTGACAGAATCCTTGTCATTCTAAAGAAATGTGCTTCTGAGCTGGTTCCTGTTCTCGGCAAACTTTACAAGTGCTTTGCTGCTTTCTGCTTGTAGGAAATTCTCTGTAATTAATGACTAAGAACTGGCTAACCCACTGACCCTTCAAATTATCAGTTCATTGTCTCTAACCATTTTTTTTTTTTTAAGTGTACTCAAGGCCCTAAATCAGTGCATAATTGGTTAAGCATCTTACTTCACATGATTTCCTTTTAGACAAACAATATGAATTCAGTTTCACCACAACTGTTGACGTGTTAATGGTCATTACTGAATCTGTAAATCAAGCCTTAGATAAGAATGATGAAGCTCAGGGCGTGACTATATTTCAGAGGTATTTGACATGCTGTATTCTATGTAAGCTGAAGGGCTTAATCCAATCATTCCCAATGAATGTGTAATGAAGATCATATAGAATATATATGCTTCTAGATCATTTCATTCTAATGCTGGAGTCTGCCAGGGCTCTATCCTTGGATCTATGCTATTTATGATCTTCAATGATATCCCCAATATCAGTTCTGAACAATTTACTTGTCTTAGCAACAAATCTGACAGAATAAACATAGCAACTGTTCTTGAAAAGAACCTCTAGTCAGTGGTTAACTGGGGCAAGAAATGGCTTGAAAATTTTAATGCCTCCAAAAAATAAAACTACTTTCATTTAATCACCACAGAAAACCTTTTCTGCCTGACATCAGCCTGACTGATACTAAACTCTAGGAGAGCAATATCTTCTTGGCCTCATGTTTCCACTGATATGAAGTGAAGCAACTATATTGAATAAATTACTTCAGGTCATGTCATAATCCATCTTGCACATTTATAAATCTACCATTCATCTGTGCACTGAATACTGTCACCATACTTGGTCTGATCTTGCTGTACATCTTGTGATTCTTGACAAAATCACAAGGGTCTGTAATGCAATCAATCCTGACCAAGCATCTCGATTTCAGTCACTTTCTCACCAATGTGATTTGGCTTACCTCCATTTTTTTTTCTACAAATATTTTCATGACAACTGTTCTAATGAGTTTTTCTGCCTATGTTGCTCTGACGAAATAAATTTAAGTGTACTACTAGATTGGCAACTAGGTCTCAATTTTACTGTTGAACTAGTTAGATGCAACTTTTTCTTTTACTTCCAACCTGTGGAAGTCCCTTCAGATTTCTTGCTTCCCTGATAATTAGAACCTTCAAAAATTTAAATGCAACATCAATCACCATCTCCTGTCTTCTTGAACCCTGTTTCTATTTTTGTCCTTTCCTCAATCCTTCCCATTGTCAATCTTCTCATTCTTCTCCTTCCTGTAATGGCCTGTACTAGTGGCATTACCGCTTGCTTGGGGGGGAGGGGCAGAAAGAAAGAAATTCAGCGTAACACATACCTCATCACTACCTTTGGGGAAATATTTTAAAGTTGGGTAGCTATTAATTTTGATATCCTCCAAATCATTGGCTGTTGCATCCATTTTTGCAATCAAGATATCTGGATGATCCTTGTACTTCTCTCCCAACTCATCCCAAATAGGAGCCAATTGTTTGCAGTGTCCACACCAGGGAGCATCTAAAAAGAGAAACCATTGTAAAAATTATTTTCTACAACGTGGGAGCAGAGATAATAAATAAAAATTTATAAGACTGAAAATTACTTACAAAATTCAATAAAGACACTTTTGTCTTTATTCTTAGCAACTTCATTAAAGTTGGATCCCACAAGGATCTTGACGGGAGCAGCATCCCAATCCTTAGGCAGGTCAGCACTCATCATGTGTTGCTGTAATAAAAATTAACAGACATTAATTTCTAAATTAAGAGTTCACTGACATTGTAGAGTGTTTGAAGGGTATTGAATGACTCAATTACTATGCCAGATAGGGATTTTTTTTTTTTTTAATTAATGAAACTATTTAACTGACCGGTTTTTGTGCACATAATTGCAGACATTCAAATATGTTTAATAACTTCAAGTAAAGAATCTCAGTGGTTTTCTATAAAAGAAATTGCCCTAAATCATCAAATTGGAAGTTAAATCTAAAGCTTTATACTAAAATCCATCTTCAATTTAAAAAAAATCTATTTACAAAGAACAAATATTTTAAAACTCGAGTTGTGATCGGGAAGTGGGGGGGGGGTCAATGCCACCATCATTTGAGGATAAAAAAAAAAAATTATGGGATGTTAACAGTCCTGACCTTGAGTTTACCATCCAAAAAGTCTTGAACAAATTTCTTAATTGAAGCAGCGCTCAAGTCTGTTGTTGCTGGCTTGAATTTGGACATTTCATCATCTAAACGAATGAGACGGATGGATGGGCATTCTTCTTCTTTCAAACCAAAGAATTCTAAGATTCTCATATTGTCTTCATCTTCAATGTCAATGTTGATAAATAAAACCTGAAAGGAGAATTTCATAATCTTTGAACACAAGGGAAGAAAAAAAAAAAAAAAAAAAAAAAAAAAAAAACAAAACAAAACAAAACAAAAACAAAACATACAAGTAAATCCAAGTAGGAAGTGTTCCTGTTTTTAAAAAGGAAGGCAATCACATGATTTGAGTGGTTGCATTTTTTGGTATAATAGCCTAACAGCAGTTAAAAGTTGGTTAGGAAGACAGATTTCTTATGACAATATTTGAAGTTAATTTTAAAAACAGAATCCATGTATTCATAGTAACTTAACTATTTTTCATGGTCCAGTGGTTGAGTGATCCCAAAAGTGACTTGACCCAAAGAGTTTCAAGTTCAATACCTGGCCACAACAGAGGGAACAAAAACTTGGAGTCAAATTTCTAAATGGAATCAACTGAAACAAGGATAGTCAAAAATCATGGCACATGAATTAGAACAATCTATTCCCATGAATTAAAAGGGGTTTTGTTAGAAATTCCAATGTATATCACATAAAGACAGGAGTGTACAGCAGCAAAACAAATATGGCAATAAAGAGGAGGACAACAATGTAAATTCAGTAAATAGTTACAATACCTCATATTAGAAATATAGAAAGATGTATTTTTGTTGATTGGGCAACTAAAGAATCAATGAACACCATGTTTATCTTGCACTAGTGCTTAAAAAGGGCTTCAAATTTACAATTTCCCACACTTGATCAAAGACCAAAAATTCTAAAATATTACTATATAAGAAATCATGTAAAACCAGAAAAAGACTAGCACTCATTTCAATGAACTTGTGATGTGTTCTGACAATACATCACATTTGGAACAATCAGAACTCAATCTATAAAATATGATTCAAGACCAGGACAAGGTTCCTGTTTTTCAAAGCATCCAATAAGAATTGATATGAAAGAAAGTTACACAAATTGGTAATTAACTTAAGACTTGTTTTTGCCATTAGAACTGGCAATAAATGTTTTCAATTAAAATGAAAATGCTACTTGTAGTAGGAAGATTTATAAAATTAAAGTCATATTAGAATAATTATATTTTAATTTGTAAAGCATGAAAATAAGAGGTTCTGAGAAATAGCAGGTTTCAGATGCCACAAAAAAAGTGACAGGCATTTTAAAAGTTTGTTTTTAAAGACAAGATTTACTCTACAAGTATTTATCTTAAACAATTTAAATTAAGATAAAATCTAAATTTAATTACTTTGTTTATACTAGCAATATCTACACATTGTTCGTTTCTGAAAACACTGATATCAGTTTTAATTCTTAACATTATTCCTTTCTGAAAAGGATTAATTTTATTTGGCATTTTTAAAATAAGCCTATAATATAAAAACACTTGTTCTATAACCAACCATATCAAGATGGTGTTTGCCAGCCTAGGACAGGACCTAAATATATTTGCCATTAATGAAGAGGTATAAGATGGTTTTGTTTAACAGCATATCAACACCTTATGGGTCATTTAATGTCAAAACTTAATTTTCTTGGGAGCTTTGAAGTAATGAAAATGTTATTCTGCTTTTACCATTGAATACATGGCAAATGACACTCAACTTTTGTACATATACATGTTTGTGTTGACGACTAGGTGATGATATGTGTGTTTTATGCTGTAGTTTTGAAGTTATAATTTGGAATAAAGTGAGTAAAAAAAAAAAAAAAAAAAAAATGAATAAATAAAAACTGTATGATATATAGATCGAGGTCTTGAAAGGACTTTCATGTTGGTCAATTTTGTTCAGCAGCATATCAACCTCTAAGGGTTAATGCCAAAATCTAAATATTTTTAACAATTTTATGGCTTCAAATACAGATAAAAAGTATTGTTGGTTATATATATATATATATATATATATAAAAGCTGGTATTTTTATACTTTCATAGTGTCTAGGGTAGAAGGTTGACTGTTTGGCCAGAGCCCTAACAGGTGCTACCACTCCATAAGATGAAGCTTAGGTGTTATTCAGTAGATTACACTGTATTATAAGTGGAGAGTAAAAAGATAGAAATTAGAATTTAAATTTAACAAAATAGAGTTTACATGACAGATTAAAATAGGGAGGCAGGTGTATGATTAGTTAATTCTGACTCACCTGACCAAGAGTCTCCTAGTAAAAGGCCTAGATACTTGATCCCCACTCTTTGCTTGAAAAGCACAGCCAGCAGCATTTAGACATGCCAACAAGAAATGAAAATTAAACTAGACACCTTAAATTTCCCAACAGCTTCCCCAAAGTCACCCTTGCCATGTGCCCTGAAAAATTCAGCAACAACTACAAATAAAAAGCCGATCATTTTTGGTCAAATAATCTAGTCAATCATGTAGAAAATGTGACAAAGCATATTTTTAAAAGAGAACCCTCAATTTCATTCTTAGTAAAAAAACAAAAACAACAAACAACACCATGTACAACATGGTCCTCAATTTCAGATTAAAATTTAAATATATTTTAGAAGTCTTTTTTTAAAAACAAACCATACATTGATATTAGCCAGATGAGTGGGTGGTAGGATAAATTTAGGCAGCTATTTTTTTTTTTTTTTTTTTTAATTATTATTGTCAAATATAAAAATTAAGAGTTTAAAAAAAAAAAAAAACTCCATTTAGTCAAAAAAACATTACGCAGTGAGCCATTCAAACTATTTTTGCAGTCAGAAGCAAAAATTAAAATCTTACCTTTCCTTTGAATTCAGCAGCAACAGACTTGTAAGCCTCAGTTAAACTATCAGTGATTTCAGATTTCTTCACAAACAGCAAAATATGGTTCTTGATGTCCCCTCCAAATATTTTTTGAGCTGACTGAAAGACAAATCAACATTGTTAGTTTGTGTGTTGAACAAAAACTAATTATCTGATCAGAATGCTAGAGATAGGGAAAAGAAAAAAAACATGTTATGAGTTACAATTTTGGAAAGATTACATGTAATTCCTGCAAATTTTTACTGTAATCATTTACAATAAAAACCTGCCTTAGAAGGAACTAACATCCTTCATAAGATCCTCATAAAGCCATGGACAGATGATAGATGTATGTCAGATACATCTAATTAAGTTTGTCAAAATTAGTTTATCTAAGTGTTCAAATTTTAATGATTAATTTCCATGTCAGAGTTAGGTGTATTGAAAGTGTTTCTAAGCTTTCAATCAAGAATTAAGTGAAACATCAGTTCAGTAACAGTTTACATTGGACTTTTTGGATAAAAAGCCTACAAGAGTTGTATATAGGTTTGTGTTATTTTCATAAAATCTTAAATCGTGTAAGTGAATTTATAAACAGTAGTCTTATAAATAGGTTTGGATTTTAATAAGGTTTTAACACTAAACATTATTTTCAGGGGATAGTTGTAATTCAGTAGACACTCTTATAAATATTTTATGCATGTATAAAAGTGTTGATTTTTTTGTAAATACAGATGTCTTTACATGCATGATATAATTAATGTGTATATGTATGTATATACACTACCAATCAAAATTTTAGGACCACCCTGAATTGATTCTAAGTTTATAAAAAAAAAAAAAAAAAAAAAAAAATATTTCATAAAATTCCTTCTGACTGCCACATTATTGGACAAAATTGTTTCACAAGAAAATGATCCAAAACAGTGCAAAACTGTACAAATTATCTAAAATCAAAAGGAAATTTTGAAAATCATATTTCTTTAAAGATATGAAACTGGATTCATTTAAGTTTGGGTTGGGAAGAGAGAAAAAAAAAATTAACGTTGTCCCAAATTTTTGTCAGTAGTGCGTGTTTGTAAATTTTATGTCTCTTTAAATTTACCAACTACCAGAGACTGCCAATGCATCATTGCAACACTATCCATGTTAAATGCTATTTTGTCATTTGTTTCAATTCAGGTCAAACTTTAAATCAGCTAATATTCCTCAAAGTTTCAGAAAAATATTGTTTAATTTTTTTAATGTGGACAATTTTATATATTTTACTGATAAGTAAAAGAAAAATGATTCCCATCAATTCAATTTCAGTTTGAAATATAGCAAAGTATTTTGCCCATTGGAAATTACATTTAATCTATTAGCTTTGAATTAAAGCCAAAATAAAAGCTTCAAGACAGACTTAAAATAAACTTTAAACCTTAAGGTATCGTTTGAGATTTTTAAATATTAAAATGCAACTCACATCCTGATTGAAGTCAATAACAAGAGGCAGTTTATTGGAGACGACAAATTTCTCCACAGCATCAGTACTTATGGCACCTTCAAATTTGTTTTTACCTTCATCAAACTGGAGGAGAGAAGAAAAATATACCATGTTAAAATTGAGCAGTTTTGATAAAGGTTTACGTTTAAATAAGAAAGAAAAAACATTTTTCTTTACACATTTGAAGCAAAAATTTAATTTTATCAAGGTAACACCTTGGATCATTAACAGTTTGGTATCAAGAAAAGTTTACCTTTTTGTAAAGTAGAATTCCATCTTTTTCAAGACCATGTTCTTTAAAGACATCTGCATTACTGGTTATAGCAAAAGGAATATCATCAATCTTTGAGGCAACTTTTGTGAAGGCTTGTGCATCAGCAGATTCAGGATCCTGCAAAGAAATACAACCACTTGACTGTTACACAAAAGTGTCAATGGCTAATCAGATTTTATGTCAAATAGCAATGTCAAGACAATGACTACAAATATTTGGATATTTGCTGCTTATTTTTCAGACTATGTTCAAAAATTTTCAAAGTTTAACAGGTTCTGAAGAGAAAAATTCTTACAAGATGCCTATAGAAATTTATCACAGCTGACAATATTTCCCTAAATTAAGGTTAGGGAGTACTTAAAATCTAAAAAGGCTGTTATACTCTTTTTTTTTTTCTTTTTAAGATAAATCTACCATAGCAAAACATTAACCTCCCATTTGTCATTACTACTGCTGTGTAAAAAAAAAAAAAAATAATTTCAAAACTAAAACTACTTTGAGTCTGTTTAAATTAGTTTTGAAATAGAGCAAAATATTTTGCTTAGTGGAAATAAGTAATCTATTAGCTTGAAATCAAAACTAAAGTTTCAAGCAAGATTTTGCATTTTTAAATATTCATTTTAAAAATTAGGTATTGTGAATCTGTAGGAGGTACCTAGCTTAGACAGAAGTTAATAAAAATTTCCTCATTGCCAAAAAGGAATGTTTTTTCTTTTATTATATAGATAAAATGCCCAGATTGTTATGTTAAGAGAAATATCAAGATTGGTTGTTTTAATAAAATAACAATCTAAGAATTTCTTCCAATCGTAAAGGGAGGTAATACCTACAATTTCCTCCACATTATTAATGTGAAGTTGCTAATCAGTAAGTTATGTGCCATGCATAAAACACTTAGGCAATCATGTATCTTTCGATACATCCATCCAAGGCTATAGGATCTGGTCTGTCCTGCTATTTATTCATAGTAGAGGGAGGATTCATACCTTTCCTAAGGGTATTAGCACGTAAGTGAATGTAATAGATTTGACGAATTTGAACTTAGCTCAAATCCCTCAATCCGAGCCACTTATCCATTACTCCATCGTGCCTTGCTAATAGTGAAGTTGTACTGAGTGCTATGCTCAAGTATTAACTTGAGCTGAGGGGGGGGGGGAGACATTCAGCATCCATATTGGCAAATAACCCAAGCCCTGTGTGTGATACAGGAAACAACATTGTTACATTATCTTTGACATTCAGAGTCAAAGGAGACAAAAGATAGAGTAAAATGAGACAAGAAAATGAAAAAAATATTCACAACATATACACGAAGAGAGTAGAAAAAAAAAAAAAAAAAAAAAAAAACAACAACAACAACAACTATAAATTAATTTTTAACTTTATATAAAAGTAACAAAAATGCTGATACCTCCTTATGTGTGGACAGAACAATTACAAAGGTTTGCCTATGAAATTATGGAGTCAAGGTACTGAATATAGCATCAATCAACTAAGTGACAAGTATCATTAATCCTCATATACCGGGTGTATAGGCAAAATTGTCCATTTGTTAGATTAAGCTTTGATGAAATTGATCAAACAAAAATTACATGCTCATCATTAATCAACCATAGCTAAGGTTGGAAGCTCATGAAGGATTGAAGTATATATATATATATATATATATATAGGATCATTTTCTTATTCAAGATGATCTTTGCCCTCTAACCTATCTTTCCAATTTTGTTTTCAAGTCTTTTTTCACTGTTCTTTCATAGGTGAAACTCACCTCTCCATACATGTTATGGGTTAAGTTGGATCTTTTCTAATTGATCTCTTTATATCTAAGTTGAAATGATGATCCCTCTTCCTGATCCAGTTTTCATCTAAATGTTCCCTCTTTTTTAAACTTCACCATTCTCTTGATGGTTTTTGAATGGACTTTGAAGATAGAAGCCATTGGTCAGTTGGGAAGACAGTGTGGCTGACATAAAATGATTTTAACCTGTTTTCTTTCTAGCTGAAAGACTCAAAAGGGGTTTTCAGTAATTCTTATGGCAAATGGTATCAAATGTTTTATCTAAAACCTGGGAAAAAAAAAAAAAAAAAAAAAAAAAACTCAGCTTATTTTTTTCTTTTAAAAAGATATTAAACATTGTGGTATGGACAATTATGCTGTTACACCTGGTATATCTCTCACAAAAATGCTTTATATGGCAAGAACCTATACATTTCCAATCATCTATCTACAAATGATAGATTACTATGTTTATACTACCTAACAGGTCCTAAAATACAGTGAAATACAAAGACAGCTGCATTTGCTTTTTTACCTGGAAGAATCCAATGACAACAACTTCTTCCTTATCAATAAGAGCTTTAGCATCTGAAACAGAAGCCAAAGTTGTGGCAGGAGGGCCAGTTTTCTTTTTTAGCCAGTTGATAATCTCAGGAGAAGTACGGCCAGCTTAAAAAAATAAATTAAAAAGTAGTTTATATTTATATCAACATTACCAGACTGGAATTGAGTAAAAAGATTGGATTACTTTCACTAATTCAATAGAGAAGCAAAAATTCACTGTGAAACTAAGATTCCTCACATCTTGAATCAAGATATAATTTTCAGTTACAGAAATGTGGATAATCACAATTAAAACTCAGAAATTCAGTTCAAATGTAGGTCAGAATAAAAATTACACTACATAAAAAAAAGGCATATTATAAGTTTCAATTTTCAAATCACTCCCACAAAAATACAGAAATGTGTAAACTCTTTGGAAGAAGGGAAAAAAAAAAAAAAAAAGAAGTATTACCTGAATAATCACTTGAAGCAATTCCTTCCTTGAAGAATTTGATGGTTGGGTATCCTCGTACTTCAAATCTTTCAGCTAAATCTGTTTCAGCGGTTGCATCAACTTTAGCCAAGAAGACATTTTCATCTCCCTTAAATTCTGAAGCTGCCTTTTCATATTCTGGTGCAAGTGCTTTACAGTGACCACACCAAGGGGCATCTGGAACAGTTAAGTCATTTCATTAAACACTTATCGGATTCAAGAAAAAAAAAAAAAAAAAAAAATCTATCCAACAGGACGAATTATTTGTCATTTCTTTCATCAATTTCAGTTTTTGCCTGTCTTTGAGATGGGAAACTAAGTACTGCATCAGAATCAAATATTTTTTTTATTGTTCAAATTTTAGAGTATGTTGCTTTAAAAGCATTTTGCAGCAAAAGACAAGTATCGATTCATTAGTTTGCATTTTTGTCACAACTAAACAGTTTTTGATGCAAGTAAAAATTCTTCGATAATGCAATCTTATACAGCAAAAATTTTCTGACTCATAGAACAAAAACGCAAATACTGTATGAAATCAAAACAATTCTTTAATTAGTAAGGTTTGAAAAAAAAAAAAAAAAAAATTTGTCAAAGCTTCATGAAGCCATCAAATAGACGAGCTTTGTTTGATTTCCATGTCTATCTTTTTTAATAAGAGAAAAAAAAAAACTTTCAAATTTGAAAAGGTCAACAGTAGTCTTTTTTGTAGATACATGGAATTTTTTTCATACTTTGGAAAAAAAATAAAATTGACAATTTAAAGTAAACTGAAGAATCTTAAATACAGATAGAACTATGCTGTCAATATCAACGTTTATCGATTATTGACATTTATATTTTAGTGTCATGTTTTCTACAATTTGTCTTGTTTTTACTTTTTACGGACGACCTTTAAATTGCTTTCAGATGTCAGGAAAGCACTTCATCGAGAACTTCATGAAAAAGAGTTAAAGAATTTGTCTCATGATCAGACCTAGTAATAATTATTACTTAACGAGTTTCTAGTGTTTGACTTTATTTAAAAGTAATTGGTAGATATACTAACTACCGCTCCCAATAGACGTCTTCATCAATACGAAGCTGCCTTAAAGAAAAAAATTCTTTACATGTCACAAAAATTATTATTTAGGATTTTTCCACTTAACATTTCATTTAAATTTCTTTAAATAACCACGTTCAATGAATTCAAGTTCTTTAAGTTTTATTTTCGAAATTTAATGTCAAAGTACAGAGAGAGACTAATTTTATCTGATCAATCAATTTCAATATTATGCACACGTGTTCAATTTCACTGATTGAATAAGGTTGCCGTGGCATTTTTTTTAAAGTGGAAAGAATAGGTAAAAGATAAAATCCGATTAACGGATAATGTCATGCCAAGCCAACGGTAACCTGACAGGTGGTTGACACATGAGGGTCTCCCATGAACAGAGCCACAATCAAATGAAGACGTGGCAGGAACTTCGGTAGGGATAAGACGGAGATGGGGTGGGTCATTCAGCAAGAACCCCGGTTTTTAAGAGAAAAGAAAACACCCTCGAGCCTAAAGAGAACAGCAGTGAAATATGGATAGCATTAACAAGTATAAAACGTCTACCACTAAAATAATTCAGAGTTACGTTTGATTTTTTTTTTAAAAGTGATTATTACACACACACACAAAAAAATAAAATAAAGGTCATCTCAATCAAAAACACTAACAAATTTCTATAAGGATTTGGTTGGGTGAAGAAGACCAAGTGAAATGTCCTAAAAATATTAATTATATATTTTATTCATTTCACAAAGTGACAACAAAATGCTTTTTTTGTTGTTTGTTTTTAAATGATGAGACTTTTCTCTCTCGTTGACCCAGAAAAATAACAAGTCAAGATAGAGTTGCAACTAAAAATAAAATACCTTAAAGAGACTAAATTCAAGTTTGTACGGAGAAGAGCACCTTTTTCACCCTGTTTTATATTGAAAAAAAAAAGCAATAATAAATTGATGCAGGCAGCTAGGTTTTAAAATGATAAATGCACGTCTTTGAGCTAAAAATTATGATGCATGAAGATAGTGATTTTTTTCCATTGTAATTACTGATGAAAATATGGAAAAAAAATAAATTGCATATCCCCAAGTAGGCCAACTTTTCCTGACATCAGCAAATTGTTAAACCCGCACGTAGGCACCAATGGAAATGGGAGGAGTCCAAAGTCTTTAAAGAAGTCAGCAGCACTTTGTTTAAATTACCATTTTCCTTTCTTTTTTACCTGGACTCATACACACTGACATTCCTTTCAAGTTTTTAAATTCGTCCTTTGAAGAATAAAGATAAAGAAAAAAAATCATAAAACAGTTATCTTCTCTTCGAAAAATAAAAGTAAATTTTTGGGATGTTTTTTGTGCATTTAGAAGAATTGTGTCGTGGAGAGATTTTTATTACAAGAAAAAAAAAAAAAAAAAAAATCTTATGATTTAGTAAGAATTTTTTTTATGTGCCTAATGAAGTGCATTCTATCAACTAAGCAAAAAGGTAAAGATGGACTGGTGTTATATCGACCTGGTAACAGCAAAAATCAGAAATTGCCGATCGAATAGATTTTTATCGGCAGAAATTTGGTGTATATCAACAGATCATACAGACACACGAAGATTTAATTTAAAAGAAAATTAAATCTTAAAAAAGAGATTGCTTTCCTTGGTGAGAGATAAGATCGGTTTACCTTTCTCCCCTTCTTAATACGAGTCTTTGTTGGTTAAAGTAAAGAATAGACTTTAAGTATGCAATAATCTTAAGTTACATCAAGTGTATTTTTTTTTCTTTTAAATTACGACGGCATAAAAAAATAGTTTTTCTACGTTAGTTAAAAGAAGCTTACAAGATTTAGCCAAGATGTTAAAAAGTCAAATATATATTTTTTTTAAATACTGTACGATTCAGTTGAGGTTTATATTTTTTGATCATAAAAAATCGTATATAGCAAAAATAGCCATTGAAGTCCAGTAGAAGTTAAAGATCTTTACGCTTCTCATGTAATAAATTGAATATTAAGGAGATTATTTTTAGAGATGAATAAAGCTTGAAAAAATACAGATGACGGCAATGAAGTCATCATCGACGAAAAATGCGAATTTAGTTTTTACAATTTTTTTTTTTTTTGGTGGTGGGGAAGCAACCCGAATGAAAAATGTCAGTTTCCGTCTTGTTGGTCAGGTGTTTGTTACAAAAACATATGTTGCCTGCCGACAGGAAAGGCAACAAGAAATCTTTACATTTACAATCAAATAAGAAGAACTTTAATGAACTTCAGTCGATAGATAACACGTGTTAAAAAGAAAAAAGAAAAAAAGGTGTCGATAAAATCAATAGTAATCATCATCTACCATTATTTAAGAAGAGATTCTTAATTGACGAGTACGAAATACAAATAACAGCAGAAGCGAGACATGCAAAAGAAATTTAAATCATACAAGAGTTGAATTTAGAACTTTATTACAGGGTTTGAGAAAAGTGACAGAATAGAACATATTTTCTAATAAAGCTTATATAAAGTAGCGTGGGTGTGGTAGAGACAGTGCGACCAACTTAATTTGCCATTTAAAGTCAGTGACGGACATTGTTACGAAGTTAAATTCCAAAAATTAAACCAGCATTTGATTTAGGTAAATTTAAGTATTTTAGCTTTAAAAACGATCACAAATGACTACGTTTAAATACGTGGAAGAATAAGGGAAAAATAAGATACGAATAAGTGAGTAAAAGAAATTATAACGAAACAACGAAAAAGGAGGAGAGGGGGAAAATGACGAAGACAACTTACAGAATTCAACCAGTAAATATTTAGTCTTGTTCAAAGCCAAATCAAATGTTTCCTTCGTTAATACGAGCACGCCGTTTTCGTCTTTAAAATCATGTTCATGAGCACAAACGAGGAATAAAAATCCAACAAGTAGTAGTAAGTTAAGCTTCATGTCTATTTTTCCTAAGGAGTTTTTTTTTCGTAACTACTATAACCTACGAAGAGTTTTCTGAGTGGGGAAGAAAAACAGAAGAGAGGAAAGAAAGGAGACGTGCGTATAAGTCAGATGCCGGTTGAAACAACTCAACGTGGCACAATGAAGGAAGCGCTACTGCGCATGCGGTTAAATATGTCAGCGTTTAGCGTGTTGAAATGTTATTGGCCGATTTCATCTGACATCACTTCCGTTTTATAACACAAATATTGTTAGCATCAAGCCGTGTTGTTTATACGATTTATTTGGGTATGAAAGCTTTTGCAAGCACAGAAATACATTATACTATATTCGTACACTTGCAAAATGTTGTCTTACATCGATTACTTCGTTGGGGTTCGTGCTACAAAATTTAAAGCCCAGATTCTCAAGGCATTAAACGCCAGCCCTGGCCAGAAGCAGTCAGCTAGGCTACCTAAAAATAAAAAGTGATGATACCCACAGTCGCAGCTTATAGACAATTATTAAAACATTATTTTGATTCCTTATTGTCACAATATTTTTAATGTGAAATTATATATATTTAAACATATATTATTAAATATAACAGACAATGATGAATGTCTATGTCTGATCATGAGCCGTTCTAAGGTTCGAATATGTATGATCTGTGTGTGTGTGTATAAATTTTAAATATTTGTCTAGAGATGAAGTATTGTAATTATTTTTACATTGTTCGGACTGTTGTCCTCATCTTTATTGTCATGCTCACAATGAACATGACAGTAAAGTTGAGGACAATAGTCTGAACAATGTAAATAATGTGTATAAATTTTATATTTAAAATTATTAAAATATCTTATGTTCATCTTAAGATTTCTGATTACCCAAGCCGGTAGATACCAGTTATACAGATGTATCTATATAAAGTTTTTATATATATATATATATATATATATATATATATATATATACACACACACACACATATATATATAATTTATTGTATTTAATACTAAAAAATATTTTACTTCATTCTTAGCATAGCAATGACAGTAATTATACTTAATACTCATTTTTTCATTTGAAAAACTATTTAAATTTTTTTTTCTAATATGAACCTGGAATTAATGAGTTTATAAAAGATTCTAAGATTTCTGCATTATCTGGATTATTTAATTAGCCATAGCATTAATAAATCAATTAATCAACTAATGAATATAATTAATCAATCAAATTCAAATCCAATGAAGAAGTCAACATTGTATGGGTGCTTAAAGTCAGAAGAGAGGAAAAAAAATTGCCTGGGCTTTCCATAGCTGTAAATTATATTGTCAATGTCTTGTTTATGTGTTAGGGAAAGTAGTATGTGTTGACATACAGGAATCTTTGATTCCCAGAACTGGAATCATTTTTAATAATAATGAAAAAAAAAAGAAAAAGAAATATATGCTTAGAAAAGGACAGATAGCAAATCAGGCAACATGTAACCATCATATAAAAAATGAGACAATTCTAAATGATTTATAGTAATCTGAAGCGCCAAAAAATTATAGATACTCGCTTCAGTGCCTCACTTGCCAGATTGAAACCCCATTGAGTATATATGGTATATGCTGCAAATTTCACTAAATTCTTTGCATCTTCACCCAGCACACAATTCAGTGATGGACATCCTTGAAACATTCTTGGATAAGCACTGACCAAATCCAGTGCCTTATAGATTTGTAGTGAATAAAGCAAAATCTAGATTTAAAATTCAAATGCTAAGCACTGACTCACTGTTTTTGTTAGAAATTAAAAAGACTTGAATTTACAGATTTTGCTTAACACACACGCAAAAGCAAATCCAAAACAAAATTTGTGAAATTTCACACCTTGATGCGAAATGTTTTTCGGCCTATAGAAAACTAGGAAACAGTTAAAAACAAAATTCAAATAATCTTCAATTCTCAGAAACAAATTCTTTTATGAACCTTTTCGCGAGTCAATGTGAAGTTTGTTCATCGTCCAATGAAAAGGCTTGAATCATATCTGGGAGTGAATTCCCAAATAACCTTTTTAAGCCCCACAATCAAAATAAAATACGGGCAAGTTTGCTTGTCACCAGAGAGAAGGAGACAAGTGTATTAACATGTCCCTTGACAAACATCAAGCGATTATTAATAATATCTCTACTTTTCTCCATCACCCCTTTTATACTGGATAAACAAACAGAACATTTTAAGACTGAGAGATTACTTCAAAGACATTCCTACCCTATGATAATGCTCATACATGCATGTATCAACCAAAATACATTAATTTTATTTGTGGAGACCTAAATTGATTTATATCTATATAAATTTGTTGTTTCACTTCACAATTTGATTTTCTTGTTTTATACCCCTCTTATGGTGGGCTATCTAACTAACAAGGCCAAATCAAACTAATCTGTTTCAACACTCATACACTTCACTATAACTGATAGCCCACTATAGATTCAATGCCATGTCGCATAGCTGCTGTTATTTAAGTGAAAAGAAGAGCCAAATTCTATTTGGTAACTGTCTCTAAATTTGGGAGATTTCACTTTATAATGACAATGATTCATTTCAGAATTTTAGACAACATACTGAATTGGTTTACTGCCCTTTTCTCTACTGCCCACTTTAACACCATGGAATTTCTAACAGACATCAACAAATTTGAAGATGTTAATATTATACAGCAAATGATCTAAAATTCTTTAATGATTTCAGATTTGTGAAAAAAAAAACAGAACTAATATAAAAGAGATACAAGTATTTTAAAAACAATGAAAAATAATTTTTTTACATCTTTTTAGAATATTCAAAATTTTGGTTAAAAATCTTGTTTCTCCAGTGTCAACATTGTGCCGTAAAATAGTATGGGGAAATTTAGCATCTTTTTGTGTTGCAAAACACACTGATTTGGAAATTCTCACAAAAATCAGATAATTGTTGGATTTTGATGAAACATTCAGGACTTATTCACAAATGAATTAAATTATTTTCAAAATATTTCATTTTTAGAAAATCATGGTAAAAAAAATTTTTTTTTTCACATTTGTTACCCCAATATTTGATTTTATGAAATTTTGAAATATTCATTTTTGTAGCACTTAATGTTTACATTAATTATAAGGACAAGTCCTAGGAGAATTTAAATCATCAAATTTCTTTGGTTAAACAGAACCCCCAATTACAGAAAATCTACTCTGAATCAAAAGTAAAAAAATGTATTTAAAACTAAGACATTATTTAATTAGAAAAGCTTTTAATTGCTTTTATGGATAAAATATATTATAGACACTATTGTCCTAAGAAAACTTTTTTCAATGAATTTTTACATGAACTTTTATTTTTTTTAAATTTTAATTACAATGATTTATAAACTTTTAAAATTCTGTATTAACTTGTAGCAGTCAAGTCATATTATTATTAAATAAAAACTATATTTACTAATAATAAATGGAAAAGCTTACAGCAATTCAGAGACCCTTGGTATTTAAAAACATTTTTGTGTGTATAAACATACTAATTTTTATAAATATGGATGTCCATACACAACATTATCAGAAAATAACAGCAGTAACTATAGTAAATTTAAAATTTATTGGTAATTTTTTAACATTTCCTCAGTAAGCATCTTCATAAGTAAGACTATAAAGCCAAAGTACCAAAAATTCAATAAAATATTAGAATGCTTAAAATATTTAAAATCTTTACGATTACTACTGTGTAGATAAAAAATGATCCAAAAAAGATGTTTATATTGTATTCGTCATGTATTTTAATTACAATTATATAAATCTCACAAACATTAGCTTATTGATAGATGTTGCAACACCTCATAACCTCACCTTCATGTTAAAAAATGCTTTATGCAATAAAAGTAAGTAATATTTGTTTTAATTCAAATTAATTCAACTTTAAATCAGTTAATCTTCCTCAAATAAAGTTTCAGAAAAGTATATTTTATTTTTTAAAGATTTTTTAATAAAGAGAATTATGCTGTTTTGATGGATTTTGTAATTGAGCTATGGTCAGAGAGATGTAACATGAGTCTTCTTGTTAGGTATGTTGTAGTATATCCAATATAATTATTTATGAATTTGGTTTGATCAGGAACACATTTTCTTAAGGGACATGTGAATTCATAAATAATATTGTTTCTCTGTAATTTAGATCTTGCAAGTGAGTTATTGTTATTGACAGTGAGGTTAGCAATCTTAAATTTTTATAATAGATAATTAATTTAATTTTCTTGTTTTTCTCGACTGGAGTTGTATATTTCTTCATAATGTTTCTAAAGGAGGATTCATCTTGTTTATAGTCACCATGCATTTGACTTTTATAGAAAATGTTATTGTTTTTATCTGCATGTTTAATGTTGTTATTGATTACATTAGAAAGAAAAATATCTAATATGGTGATCTATGAGGTAATTCAGAAAAGCATTATTGACTAGCATTGGTTTCACATTAATTCCTTAAAGGAAAGCAGATGAGAGGTTGAATTCTTGTGTGCTCTCATGAGGAAATTTTTTATAATGCCTATTTCATATTTAAATGGACATTGACTAGTAAAATTAAGGTGGCAAGAGTTTCTACTTGTGGTTTTTTTTTTGTATAAGTAGTGAATGTATTATTACTAGACTTCACAAGAACAGCCAAGAATGGGAGTTAATTTTTTTGACTAAGTTCATAGGTCAGTTAAGCACAGAATTTTTTCAAATGTAGTTTTGAGATTATCAATCTCATTTTTATTTTCAGCTAAAATAAAAAATATCATCTACATAGCGAACAGATATTTTGGGTTTAGTAACTTTTTAAATACCTTGTTTATTACATGGGACATGTAGTAGTTAGATTAGCATGGACTGAGTTGATTTTTCATACTAACACCATTAGTTTGAGTGTAAATATTGCCATTATGGTCATAGAAGGGGACAACAGTTATGGAGGCATTCAATAAATTTTGAGTATATTAGGTTTGATTAATGGAGATAGCATTGAATTATTTTTATATACAGAGTTAAGGATTATAGCAATAGTTTCATCAACAGGGATGTTTGTAAATAAATTTTCTACATCAAGTGACACGAAAAAGCCTTGGTTTGGTTGTGTAGTTTTAAGGATTTGGAGAAATTCATAAGTTGATTTGATGCTATAATTAGTAGATAGATATGGAGTAATGATATCATTGAGGAATTTTGAAAACTGGTAAATAGGTGTTAGGATCTGTGAAACGATGGGTCATATTGGATATCCAGGTTTATGTATTTTAACATTTCCATATAATTATCCTGATTGGAAATCTCCAATGATTTTGTTAATTTTCAAGGATCCTCCATCAGCATTGTCTGATGTTATAAGTTTGTTGATAGAGTTTTGTCTCTGTCGTATTTTTATTTAATTTGGTAAATTTAAACCAATCATTAATGCTCTGTTGTAATTGCTTTTCTAATAATCCAATCTTATTATATATATATATATATATATAATTATTTTTTAAAAATATGATTCCATCACTACATAAAAGTTTACATGTTTCAAAAATAGAAGCTAAAAAACTAGCTCTATTTCATCCTCAAGAAAATTTAGGCTCTACTTATGTATTGAGCACTACTTTATAAAAATAAAATCAAAAATACAAAAGACCTTTGGATTATTAACCTAATGGTTCTTTCCTATTTTTCTATATATTTGCACACACACACACACACACACACACACACACACACACACACACACACACACACACACACATATACAATTGTGGATATAATTATTCACCCCCAATGAATATTTGCATATTTTCTAAGGAAATAAGTATATTTGCAAGTACTTACAGAATTTACCATAAATTGCTGATTCTGTATTTAGTTTTGAATAATTCATGAAATTTTTAGAAGTTTTGATCTATTATATCCATAGTTATAGATTTTTCTAAAAATTGATGAAGTCCAAAATTATTTGGCTCACTTATGGAAATTATGAAATAATATTGCCCTATTGCAATTGTAATTTTCTTTTTTCTTAATTTGACATTTAATACAAACACTCTTTGAAAATGAAATAGTATTGACTTGATTCTATAACATTCCAATAGGTAACAAAGAAAACAATATCTAAGTGCCATGAACCATGATAACTCATTCATTCTGCAAGAATGGTGAAGATGGCTGAGCTTGACAAGAAGCTCCGAATGAAGATAGTTGATGTGTACAAACAATGTGATGTATATACAACACTTTCTAAGTATTTAAATGTTTCTAGAGTGACAATTTGTAGCATTATCAAGAACTATAATGAGACTCATTGTGTTAAGAATAAATTATGGACTGGCAGAAAATGGTTAATTTCTGAGAGAATGGAAAGGAAAATTGTTAGAGATGTCTCAAAAAATCCTCACTTAATGACAAAGGACATTGTCAATGATGTAAAGGCATCAGGGTTCAATGTATCGATGAAGACAGATATTTTTATTGAGCAAGACTTTGAGCTTGTTGCCCAAGAAAAACTCCCTAAAATACCCTTAAACACCTAAAATGCAAATTAGCTTTGTTTAAGGCTAAACACATAAAATGCAAATTAGCTTATGCTAGAAGCTATCTAGAACATGGGAGTAAATATTGGAACTCTGTTTTATGGTCAGATGAAACCAAGTTAGAATTATTTGGTCATATAAACTCCTGTTATGTATGGAGAAAAATGAATGAAGCTGACAAACCAAAAAATACCCTCCATACAATTAAGTACGGTGGTGGGAGCATTCTACTCTGGGGATGTTTTGCTGCTTCTGGACCAGGAGTACTAGTGAGAGTAGAAAGTATCATGAAAAAAGAGCAGTATTTGGCTATTATTAAAAATAATATAAAACCAAGTGCATGAAAGCTGTCTTTGGGGCATTGCAGGACAAATTATTACAAAATATTTACATGACAGCAAAATTGTACCATGCACAATGTCCTGACCTAAACCCCATTGAAAATTTATGTGCATATTTAAAGGAAAAAGTAAGAGAAAGAAATCCTTCAAATTTGGAGGAACTAGAAGCTATTGCCAAGGAAGAATAGAGGAAAAATTCAGTATGTGTAGTGATCTTGTAACAAGCTATAAAAAATGATTAAAGGCAATAATCAAGAATAAAGGTTACACAATTGATTATTGAGGCAAGAGGGCTAATAATTTTGTCCTATGTTAAATGTTTTTTGTATTATTTTTTGAGATTAAACTAAAAATTTTGTTGTGGGCATCATGGCACATACTTCCAAATCCATTATTTCATCATTTGTGAAAAAATGCTTGTGAAGTTTCTATGAAAATTTGAGGTAGTACAGCTTTATTTGTAATTATGGAAGTTGGGATGAATAATTCTGTCCACAACTGTTTATGTAAGTCATGTATTTAAGCAGCAATCCTTCTCTAATAATACCACAAATTTAAATATACCTATTTTAAACCTTTTTAAAATATATCTAAACATCTCTTATAAAATATTTTTTATATCTTTTCTTCATATATATATATATATAATTAATAGGAGTAAAAAGTTTGTCACTTAGCTGATTGATGTTACTTTCAGCATCCCAACTCCAAAATTTTGTAAATAGACCTTCCAGGAATCACTCCATCCACTCATCAGGGGTATTCAAATCTGCAGGCTAATTTCGTTAAACCAAACCATGCTGAAGATGTGAAATGTGGAACTATCATAGTGAGTGAGGTATTTATATCTCTTTAAAAATTTTCTTACACATATACATATATACATACTTACATACATGCATATATATATATATATATATATATATATGTTTGTGTGTATGTTTGTGTGCACATGTGTCTTTGTGTACTATGTACAGGGCGTGTAAGGAATTAAAGACATGTGATTGTAAGCCTGCAGTTATGTCATAATAAATTAATGTACTTTTATCCTTCCAGAGCTTCAATGGCAAACTATCAGCTAACAAATTGCATAAAACATCATGCTTTAATTGTTGCAATGGACATAAAGCACAGCGATTGTGATTTTTTTCATGTTTTTGGAAGTTGGCAGGATGTGATTTTGTTGCAAGTGAGTACAAATTGATTTTATTGAAAGTGAGGCTGCAAAGTGTGAAGTGATTTTCCTGCAGTTGAGTCTTCAAAGATCAAAGTGATTTTATTGCAAGTGAGTCTTCAAAGTTCAAATTGATTTTATTGAAAGTGGGTTTGCAAAGTGTGAAGTGATTTTCCTGCAGTTGAGTCTTCAAAGATCAAAGTGATTTATTGTAAGTGAGTCTGCAAAGTTCAAATTGATTTTATTGAAAGTGGGTCTGCAAAGTGTGAAGTGATTTTCCTGCAGTTGAGTCTTCAAAGATCAAAGTGATTTATTGTAAGTGAGTCTGCAAAGTTCAAATTGATTTTATTGAAAGTGGGTCTGCAAAGTGTGAAGTGATTTTGCTGCAGTTGAATCTTCAAAGATCAAAGTGATTTTGTTGCGAGTCTGCAAAGTTCAAATTGATTCTATTGAAAGTGAGTCTGCAAAGTGTGAAGTGATTTTGATGTAGTTGAGTCTTCAAAGATCAAAATGATTTCGTTGCAAGTGAGTCTGCAAAGTTCAAAATGGTTTTATTGAAAGTGAGTCTGCAGAATGTGAAGTGATTTTGCTGCAGTTGAGTCTTCAAACATCAAATTGATTTTATTGCGAGTCTGCAAGGTTCAAATTGATTTTATTGCAAGTGAGTTGCCATTGTTCAAATTGATTTTATTGAAAGTGAGTCTGCAGAGTGTGAAGTGATTTTGCTGCAGTTGAATCTTCAAAGATCAAAGTGATTTTATTGCAAGTGACTCTGCAAGGTTCAAATTAATTTTATTGAAAGTGAGTCTGCAGAGTGTGACGTGATTTTGCTACAGTTGAGTCTTCAAAGATCAAATCATTTTGTTGCGAGTCTGTAAATTTCAAATTGATTTTATTGAAAGTGAGTCTGCAGAGTGTGAAGTGATTTTGCTGCAGTTGAATCTTTAAAGATCAAAGTGATTTTATTGCAAGTGAGTCTGCAGAGTGTGAAGTTATTTTGCTGCAAATAAGGTTTAGGTTTATTTTCTTTCACAGCATATCAACACCTCAGTGGGTTATTTAATGCCGACAAGATTTTTAGGATAGGTTCATATAAATAGAATATGTATTAATTGTAAGAAATCAGTTTGTAGATAAGGTTTCATTGACATATTTTTGTAAAGTGGATTTTGTCAAGTGTCATATGTATTTCTGGTAATAAGTTTTTTTTCAAAAGTGTATTGCTTGTAATTTTCAAAAATGTACTGCTTGTAATAATTTTTCAAAAATGCATGGCTGGTAATAACTAGTTGCCTATAGTTGGAACCATAGGGGGTGCTACCACTCTGCTTCAGGGTGGACCTTGAACAATAGCAATTATGAAGTGGTTCCATTTTCCTCAAAACCTCCTGTTCAGAGGCTTTGCTGCTGGATGTAGTTTATCATCATACCGAGGATGCTTGCAAGTGAGTTTACAGAATTCAAAGTGATTTTGTTGCAAGTGAATCTACAAAGTTCAAAGTTATTTTTTTGCATGTGAACCTGCAAAGTTCAAAGTGATATTTTGCAAGTGAGTCTGCAAAGTTCAAAGTGATTTTGTTGCAGGTGGGTCTTCAAAGTTCGAGTTGATTCTGTTGCAAGTAAGTCTGTAAATTTTGAAGTGATTCTGTTGCAAGTGAGTCTGCAAAGTTCAAAGTGATTTTTTTGCAAGTGAGTCTGCAAAGTTTGAAGTAATTTTGTTGCAAGTGATTCCGCAAGGTTCGAAGTGGTTTGACCGCCAATATGTGAGTGTGTGAAGCTCATGCTAATGAAACATGTTTGTGAGTGCTGACTAATTGTGTGCAATGGCAGTAATTTTAAACACTGTGAATAAAGAGAGAGAAGTCAGGACCTACTTTCATCATCGCTTTGTATGTTTTTCTGTGTAGAAAATCATTGTTGACTGACACAATGTCATATTAATATGTGTCAAGACAGGGCCTTGTTTGCTGACTGTTCTGGTTTATCTGTTGCTGGTGAGCCATTTTTTATCTCTTATGGCTAGTCATTGCTCATGTCCAAAAAGCACTATCTCAGTTTTGTGTGGAAATATATTCAGTAACTCGATCCCTGACTCTTTACCAGGTCATTTGGAGTTAAACTGCATGGATGTTAGAGAAAGCACGTCACATAACTTGTCCTATCCAATCAGGTTCCAAAAACCACTAATTTTAATTCAGAGCTCTGTTTGTACAGAATTGTAAAAAGTTTTTGTATCTATTAAATTTAGTAAGATTTATTTGTAGGCGTCTCTTGTTTGTGCTTTACTTATTAGACATAAAATACAGGAGTTTATATCCTATACTTTCAAATATTGACAGATATTTATTTGGTATCTGTCTATATTTCTGAGATGAGGTATTATGTACACTATTTACATTATTTGTACTATTGTCCTCATCTTTGTCACCATATTTATTACAATATTTTGGCCGTTGTACACTCCGGCCTTCTTCAGGTGGTTCGAATGTCGAACTGAACCCTTTATTTAGCTCACTGGGGTAGACTGTTCTAGTTCCATGTGCCATAATGGATGTCAGTTATCAGTTATCTCCTGCTAATTCCCCTCTGAAAGTTCTTCACTGCTTTAACCGAGTATTGAACTCACACTCTTTGGGTCCTGTCACTGGATCTAACTAATGCCTGAAGAAGGCCGGAGCGTACAATGGCCAAAATGTTATAATAAATATGGCGACAAAGATGAGGACAATAGTCTGAATAATGTAAATAGTGTACATAATACCTCATCTCAGAAATATAGTCATTTACTTGAATTAAAAATTTATTTTTTTGTTGTATTTTTTTTTTATATCTTCATCACTAAACCTTTGGGATACTTCAGGTCAGTAGTTCTCAATGTATTTTGCCCCATGTTCCCTTTTCAACATGTCATTCCTCCAAGATGCATTCCAAATAATATGCATATATTATTGAAAATCTTCATTCATACATATATATTTACATGGATTATTTTTGTAGTGACAAAAAACACAAGAGCTAGTGGAAAGAAAAACCAGCGTAACCTTTCAGTTGTGTGATCTGATGCACATTGCAGGTTGTTCTGTCTTGGCCAGTTTGAAAGTTAACACTTCAAGTTTACAAATCTGTGGCCCCAATTACCCCACAGAAACCCTGGAATTCCTCCCTAGAACGGAATTCCCCACTGGTTGAGAACCCCTGCTTTAAGACGAATAGTATTGTCTATAATTTCAAGAAGAGTCGTTAAAATATTAAACATTGTTTTGATGTTCAGATTTCTTGTATAAGATATTTGGGCATCTGAACAATGTTAGATATACTTATAGAATTGTTAAGAAATTCCAAATAATATTGATAAAATAAATTCTTTATGTCAACTTTGATTAGGTACTTAATGCTTCATAGCAAAAATAAATTTTCTAATTAAATTATCTTTGAGTTTTACAAATGTGCATGATTTTAACCACCCTCCTGCACTTTTGCAGTTAAGTTGCCAGCTGTTTTATTTGGCTCTCGATGTGGCAGTCAAATTTATTTAAACTGATTTTAGAATTTAGAAACTTTGATTTGAGAACTGAAGACAATGAGAGACATAAAGAAATAAAATATCAAACATTAGCAGTGAGTTTGAATAACATAAATATGTCAAATAAAACCACCTTACCTGAAAATGTATCACCTTTTTGCAAACAATTCTCCTATCAGCTTCATGCCACAAAATATTGTCAAAAGCAGAAGAAATGCGGGTCTGCTTATCACACATTTGACCAAACATTGAAGAAATCATGAAAAAGTACCAGGCACAGGTTTCACACTAAATAAGCTGCACAAATAGTTGAATAGAAACATTGAAATAAAGTAAGTTCATATTTGTGTGTGCATTTTTTTAAATCTATTTATTTCATAATATTTAAATGTATACCCTTTAAAAATTTTGCTAAATGTGGTGTAATATTTTCATTTGCTCCTAGGTGTGCCATTGCAGTGCTGTAGCAGAAACAAATGTTTTTTTTTCGGGGGGGGGGGCAATTTAGAATTTAGCCTTAAGTTATCAAAGTCATGGTTAGTGGCAAGAACATTTAAAATTTCCAGTACCTCTAAAGTGGCAGAAATCCTGTTTGAAATAATAGACAACCATCTGTGTTATAAATGAAAGAACTTTTCATCTTTTTTGAATGTCTACAGGGAAAATATAGATTAATTAATGAAGGAAAAAAATATATTTTTTTTTTACTTAGTTCTTTTTTATAATCCTGTAAAAAATACTACAAATGGTAAAATTTGGAGGGGCCAAGGCCCACAAACTGGGCTGCTATGGTCCTGCATTGCTCATAAAAGTTGAGAAATACTGCTGTGGGGCATCCCAAAACTTTATGCTAGTTATATGGTTAGTCTATGGAATTTAACTTGAAGGAAACTGCTATACCTTACATTACTTATTCATCTGGGCATAAGGTACAAGGATAGTGTCATGTAACCCCAAATAATTATCTTTTATATCTATTTTCCATTGTAAACATAATTAACATTAGCTTCCTTGTACTCTTCCTCCATAAAACAGGGAAAATCCATGTTCTTTTGTTTGATTGTTTGAGCAAAAATACTTTTGTACAATAGGCATGATGAAAACAGCAAAACAACATTGACATCAAACAGAAAAATATAATCTTTTGATTAAGCAATATTTTTTAATCCTTAAAAATAAGTAAATCTGACTTTTAAAAAACAATTATTTCTGGAGCCACTCAAAAGTTATAAATAATGAATGCCAAACTTTGCTATTTGGTATTTAAGCATTAGCATGATTCTATATGACTTACAATAATACACCAATTTTTATTACACACACAACAGATGTTTTGCTTGATCATTTCACTCCTTGATGAACTTTAAAAGAGGCATCCATTAAAATTATTAACAACACCATTTTCTTCTATTTCACATTTTAAAAATCATTTCCAAAAATATCCAACATGCACAACAAATTTTGATGCAGTTTTTGTTATAGATGTATTTATTATTAATGTATTTATTAAACTGGGTATAATATGAAAATAAATTTAATTTACTTTTATGAGTGTTGAACTTTATTTAAAATGCACCATCTTGTGCATATATGCATTTACTTTGTTCTTTACTACTGTGAAAACCTTTGTGTTTGTTTTAAGGTCACTTTTTAGCTGTTATTTATCACTTGTCAATTACTACCTTTTTTGCTAGCTGCTGCTATAAAAAGAGTAGAGTCGAAAGAAGAATGGCAAAACTTTTTCTCATACACCTTTAGCCATGATATCACAGAGACACATCACTGCTAATTGGGTCTAATCAGGGTGAAGGCTAAAAAATTAAATTTTAGTTGATTCTACTAAATAACTTATTCGAGTAAGATCACGAGAAATAAAAAAAAAATCTAATTCCCATGATTCCATAGTAAAAAGGAAACCGTCCTACTCATGGGAAATTTAGAGATTTTCTCTTTTCAGCCGGTCACTCGCAAGGAGAGTGCGTTGAATTGAACAGCTCCAAAAATGAAAACCACAGATAAGTTTTACACAAATATCATGTTTAATATTACTTTTTACCGATAGACCTATTACTTGCAAATAATTCATTCATTCACTAAAACAAACACAAACCAGAAACATTTACTAACAACCAATTATAAAAGCATTCATACTACCAAACCAAATAAATCCTTCTGATATATATATATATATATATATATATATATATATATTTATTTATAAATATCTCACTTCGGTGTTATGGTGAATATATATTATATTTTACTAACCAAAAATTGGAGTCAAATAAGGCCCATTATAACAGATGTTTTATGGATTAGAAAATCCAGATTCTTCAAAATATCCATTGTCTTTTGCCAGGCCTGTAAGTGCATTGTCCTGCCAAAAAGAGGACACTTTTCCACAGTTTCCCTTCAGCATTTTCTTCCAATGCTTTCTTTAATTGACACATCAAGTTAAAATAGTATACTGCATTAGGTGTTTGGTCACCTGAAGATAGTCATCAAAATACCTTCATTGTTCAAAGAAATCTGTGGTCATGAGATTTCCTGTTAATTTTGGGGTTTGTTATTTCTTTGGCTGTGGAGAATCCACATGCCACCACTGCATGGATTGTTTGGTCTCCAGATCAGAATGGTGCAACAATATTTCACCAACAGGATGAGAAGTAATTCCCAAAAAGCTATCAGAAGATTGCAGAAAATGCTGCAAAATCAAGTTAAAGGTGTCAATTTGATATCATTTCTGGTCAGCATTCGAACATTTTCACACCCACTTGACTGTCAGCTTCTGAATACACAACCATTTGTGAATTATAAACCCAATACACTTATTGGATGTTTCCAATGTCTCAGTAATTATTTTGGACAATTATTTTCATTGCATCATCCCAATCAGATTATGAACATGATCAACAATGTAAGAAGTTGGCACCATTGAAGGCCTCCAAGACTATGCTGCAATTTAGGTCTCAAAATCTTCATGCTGGAAGATTTCCTACCAACCTGTTAACCTGAAGCTAAAACCTACAATCTCTCATGAATATGATACATTTTACTCAACAACTTGTTTCCCTGTGAATTCTCTCCTAAATACAATTGATGCATTTTTTTTATAAATTAAAATCCCACTTGTATTTCCACTCATTTTTTGTAACTATGAGTGTTTATATTTGTTTTGTATAAGCTTTGTATCATCTTAAGCTTTCTATATTATTAAAGATAACATAGTTGTTTTCATAGGTTGGTTAACAGGTTGGTAGGAAATGGTTGAATTTTTAACATCATTTCTTTATGTTTGAAGATGATGGGCATTTGTGACATAATATTTGCATCATACACTCATGGATTTTCTTTGGAGTTTTCTTCTATACAAGCAGGAACATCATGATAACACTTGGAAATTTCACATTTTCCATTTGCTTGATTCAATCAATGATTTGAAGCAAAGTCAAAATTTGGCAAAAGAATCCTGAAAACTGGAATATATTCCAGCTACAGTGATAAAATAATGCTCAGATTTTGTGAAGTTGTCTAGGCAGAAAATATTTCAGCACCCACATAATAATGACAATAATAGCAAGTACAGATTTAATAACAATAATAATAATAATAATAATAATAATAAAGAAGAAAACAGCACAGCTATAATGGACTAAAATAATAATAATAATAATAACACAATTCTATAATAACAATGATGATTCCTGTTAAAGTGTGTCAAGGTTACTTTAAAGATTAGAACAAACAGAAGAAAAAGAAAGACAGTAGGAATTAATAATGCAAAAAATAGAACAATGAATTAATACTAAGTCTAGTCTGACCTTGTACCTTCACCAAGAGTCACAACATAGCAGTAACTTTGTCCTTCCTTTAACCACTTCCAGAATTACCAATGAAAAATATGTAATTTGTCAAGCCAATCCAGCAGCCGTTTCACTCATACATTCATTTACTTTTTTGTTTTTACTTCTACTACCATTTGTTATAAAAAAAATGCATAGAAAAGCATTAAACATTACTTGCTTCAGGACACAGTTAATTATTGTGACATGTCAGCTATGAAAACAACTATGTTATCTTTAATAATATAGAAAGCTTAAGATGATACAAAGCTTATACAAAACAAATATAAACACTCATAGTTACAAAAAATGAGTGGAAATACAAGTGGGATTTTAATTTATAAAAAAAAATGCATCAATTGTATTTAGGAGAGAATTCACAGGGAAACAAGTTGTTGAGTAAAATGTATCATATTCATGAGAGATTGTAGGTTTTAGCTTCAGGTTAACAGGTTGGTAGGAAATGGTTGAATTTTTAACATCAAATTCATAATGTTTATTTTTTCACAGAAGAACCAAATTAATCCATTTAGATAATGTGATAGCAATAAAATTTATTATAAGTACTTAGGTCATTTAGAAAATGTATTTAGATTATAAATGACATGACAGGTGATGTAAATGTTTCACTCAGGTTCTTTAACTGGCTTAATGAATTGTAATGGGAAAGAAATAGAAATCAAATATCCTATGATATATGAATTGATAAACTAGTCATGTTCCAGTTAGCTGAGAAAAATCAATCTGACTGAAATCTTGGCTTTTCTACTAAATAATGAGATCAAAAGAGAATCTTTAAAGAAACGTCTCTACTTTTGCTGTTTCTGCTACCAAAAAAAATAAAATTCCTTCCTCTTTCTTTCAAACAATAGCCATTCTTTCTCTTCATAGATTTTTTATCCAATCATCTTTTAGCACCAACCACACTGCAAGTATTTGAATAAGAAAATACTCATAAAATTATCAACTCTTTGATTGCCATAATAAAGCTATCATTAGGCTAACAAATTATAATTTTATGCAAGCATACAATAAATAAAAAGTTATGTGAATCCACACATATACATACATCTATATCTATATCTATATATGTATGATTAAAATGAAAGATGGTCCATGTGTGCTTTTTATATGGCCGATTAATAAATTTGTGAAATAAAAAGCCAACAAAATGATAACAATATTGGCAATAAATTTGATGATATTTATTATTAGGCTTTTGATAAAATTGAAGCATGAAGAGAAAGATTTTAAAGTCAGAATTTTCGGACATGTCTGTGTCCTTTTTCAACAATATGAGGAATAAACAAAGAAGTGGGACTTAACCTTCTGAGGAATGTTGCTGTTGTTGGCCAGTTATCCCTGTGGAAATTATACTATCTGACTAAACACAAATCCTTGTTTAAGCCCCCCTCAATGTGTGATTATTATATATATATATATATATATATATATATATATATATATATATATATATATATATATATATATAAACTCAATTGTATGGATATGAGTTTGTGATCTTGGATTTCACATTTTTATTGAGCGTTTTCCACTAAGTACTGCATATACAAAATAAAATATATATAATATGTGTGTGCGTGTGTGTGTGTATTATATTATATATGTATAACAATCCATACATTCAGTTAAAAATTAAAAAAGTATAATGGTTAAAAGAATAGCTGAAAGCACTCATATATGCAGAAAATTTGGACAACTTTTACACATTTCATGTGCAGAAAAAAACAAACTTATACAAACAGAAGAAAAATTAAATAAAAAGCTTAATTATAGTACTGTGTCAGTCATCTTTAATGAAAGTTGTATAAGAGAGATTGCTGCCCAAATCCACACACACACACACACACACATATATATGAAGAAATATAGTCTTAAGATGTGCTATATTTATGGGATAAAGTGCCCAATATCAGAGATAGAGCATGTGTAAATATAAAAGTCAACATAGAAGTCAACACTTAAAGGCGACAGTCTGTTTCATGCTAGATGCAATCGTCAGGCCTGATCTTGGGTTTTTCAAAATTGAGGACTGTGAGCTGGAGTTTCTTTGTATATTTAAGATAGATATATTCCCAAAGGGAAATGGCCCCATAGACTTGTAAGCTTGTTGGGGAGACAGATTTAGCTTCTGCCTTTCACTTTGGTTACTGTAAACCAACTGAATGACTGGCCACTCTGATCACTGTATAAAGTGACATCACTAAGTGTCCATCATGTGACTTATTTCCACCAAAGGGAGATAATCACCTTCTGTATCCTTACAGTGGCTTCAGCAGATAAAGTTACAGCTAGCTGATTTATGCAGTATTTTTTCTGTGGCCTTCACTGTGTCTCCTATTCTTAGCCACTTCATATTTTATTGATATAGATAAAATAAATACTTGATAGGAAGTAAATTTTAAACTTACTGAACGGTATCAAAATCTATTTGCATAGTTAGGATAAAAGCCAATTCATCCTGTATTAATATAAACTGCAATTTGAAAATGTTCTGAATTTCAAAATCAAAAATTAATAGTCACTTTGGGAGTTTGAAGCTTTAAAATAGACTATAACATATCATTTCTCTTTATATCTACTTTGGTCCATTGCACTTTAATGATTTGTTCTCTAAGCATGCTAAACTGAGAACTTGCAAGGATCCAACAAATTTTTGTAGAAAATGGTTTTCCTGTTAATGTCATTAAGTATGTTATCAAACATAAAGTCAGGTGTTTTAAAAAAAACAGTAGTTTTAGGACCCAGCCAGTGTCCAATTTACCTTAAATTGCCATGCTTATACAGGAACTGTAAGTTGCTTGCTGATAAGGTTTCGGCTTGCATTACTTCATGTTATAATACTGCTAAGTTGCATACTGTCTTTCAGACTAGATCTGTGTTTCTATCCTTTAATAAAGATTGGTTGTCCTATTTTCAAAGTAACCAAAAAAGTTCTGTCCGTTTTTTGATTAGTCATTGAATGAAGTTGAAATATATACGAAATGCGTGTAGCAATTGTTTTTAAATTTGGACAGACGGAAGTAGGAGCATCAGACGTTATAAAAAAACATGCGCACTATGCCCAGCCATCAGTTATAAACCAGGCAGCTGTGAGAAGGATGGAAGTGACTAGAGATCTCGTTCGGGGCTGTTTGCTTTACGACTTCAAAGTGAGCTTATCAGCAGCTGCATCAAGTCGCCGCATATGTCAAGCGTTTGGGGATAGTGTTGTGGATGAACGTACTGCAAGGTGTTGGTTTCGAAAACTCAAATCGGGAGATTTGTCTCTACATGATGAGCCTCGTAGTGGACAACCACAGGTCTTGAATGACGGAGTCTTAAAGGCGGCCATTGAAGAGGCCAGTAGTCTAACGTGGGGTGAACTTGCAAGACAGTTCAACGTTTCTGATGAAACAGTTAGACTTCACCTGCACCGCCTAGGTAAGTAAGATGTAAAAACTGAGGAAGTTGGTTCCGCAAATGCTGTTGGAGGTCCACAAGGGACAACGAGTGGTAGACTGCATATCGCTGCTTTCTTGCCACCGTAACACATCCTTATTCAATCAAGTACTTACTAGTGATGAAAAGTGGGTTCTGTACGAAACTCCCAAGCATTCCAGACATTGGTTGTCTCCTCAGGATGCTGTCCCTCACACCACAAGACCGTCTATGCACCCACACAAGATTATGCTTTGTGTCTGGTGGACAGGTCATCAAGTGGTTCATTATGAACTGCTACCAATGGGCCAAACGGTCACTGAAGACATATACTCGCAGCAATTGAAACGTGTGCAACAGGCATTGCGCCAGAAGGAGCCAGCACTGGTGAATTGCAAAAGTGTGCTTTTCGTCCATGACAACGCCAGGACGCATGCCACGCTAGGGATACCATACAACAACTTGGGTGGGAGACTTTGTGCCATCCACCTTATTCACCTGACCTTACGCCATCTGATTACCACCTCTTCCACTCCCTGGATAATCATCTTTGTGGGAAATCCTTCATCAATTAAGCAGACTTGTGAAAAACCCTCACGGACTTCTTTGTGTCAAAACCCCTCGAGTTCTTTCACATGGGCATTGAACAGCTGGAGACACATTGGCAGAAGGTGCTGGATGCCTATGGCAATTACTTCGAAGATTAAATATAAGTTACACATACTGAGAAGCGTTTTCTTTTTTTCCTTTAAAAACAGACAGAACTGTTTTGGTTACCTTGTAGTTCTGTTGTTTACAAATATAAATGCTGGTGTGATACAATATACATATGATGGACCAATTAAAGATTGGCAACCCATATTGCACAACATGTGTCTCCCTATTTATGATCCAGCAGTCGGAATTGTTCATTAAGGACTACTCAATCTCTGCACGATTCATCCATTGGACAACAATTATTAGACAACCCAAGCTGTGCTGCCAAATATGATGACACATTTTTTTCTGTTTTACATAGAGCTTGCTCTGTCCACCACCTTAGAGTTCTCAAAGCTGTATATATCAAATTATATCAGCACAGCCTGTCGTATGTCCAGAAATTGCTGTCGCTTTCTGTCTGCAATCCGTCTAGTCTCGCCGAAGCCTAGAAAAGCAGTGGCCTCCCACGTCCACTCGCCGGGTTTTTAATCGGTAGCGTGGTTCTCTTATGCAAATAAGTCTGCTGCTTAAAAATGGCAGTAGGCGTACGCACGCGCGACCGACTCTCAGAGAATGGTTCGACACGCGAGGCAACGAATTCGCTTTGCTCCTGGTAAGTCACTGTCACTCCTATTACAGTAAACAAAAGGATTATTTCATTCAATCCTTGTGTTTGTTTGGAGGAGTATAAGTTTGGTTTGGTTTGGTTTGGTTTGTTTTACGGCATATCAACCTCAATGGGCTATTTAATGTTGACAAATTTTCTATTTCTCGTAATATTTTCTTTCAAATTAAACTATAGTTGGTAATATCTTTTTTTTTTCTAAAAATGTATTGCTGGTAATAATTTTTTTTTTTTACAAAGTATTTCTGGTATGTATCAAAACCTATTTTTACACTTTCATAGTGTTTTGACTCCAGTTTGGGAGTCAACTATTTGCCCATAGCTGGGACCCTAACAGGTGCTACCACCCCGGGTCAGGGTGAACCTGGGAATATCAGCAATTAAGAGGTTCCACACTCCTCAAAACCTCCTGATCAGAGGCCTTGCTGTTGGATGTAGTTTATTGTCTTACCCAGGACTGGAAATATAAGTTAATATTTTTCTTTTGGAATCTTTTAATATCTGTTTTTAATCGCTAATTATTTACAATTAAAATTTGTTTTAATCATGTTTCAGTTTCTCCTCCTCATTTACTATTTTTTGTAATTGTGTCTGTAGTTTTGCTTAATTGTGCAAATGTCCACCTTTTGAAAAAGTGTTGGTGGAAAAGAAATTTTTCAAGGCATATATAATGATGTTGTCTTTATTTAAATCTTTATTATAATCTATAAAGGATAAAGGGAAATGTTTAATAACTTCAGTAAAAAGTAAAAAAATGCTAGAAATTGCAAAAATGCCTGGCAGATAACACCAAAGATTGAAGAAATTCATTGAATTTCATTGATGATTCTGTTGTATCAAGTGCATGGTACTGAGTAAAAAGGAGTAACAAGGAGTAGAGTGAAACAACATTTATTGTTGGTAGAGAGTACAGGAATAGCGATCATGTGTACACATAGCGTCGGGAGCTGAGCCATTTCTTGTGACGGTGTGGCTGAGGTCACTGAATATGGTTGGTGCACATTTGGTTGATGGAGGTCATGGATGTAGGTCGTCTTGTTGGTTGGTTGACCTGCACGATGGCCAGTGTCCAGTGGCTGGGCCACAACTGTATCTCTTAGTCCTCAGAGCCTACTTTTAAGCAAGTCTGGTAGTCCTAAGGGGCGTCTCTTTTACCGGCAGAAACGTTCATGTTTGGCCACCAGAGTTTACTTTGTAGACCAGACATGGTGCATGGAGCCCAATGCACAGAAAATTACTTTTATTTCATCTTCTGCCTTCATGGTGGTCACATCTGGTCAGTATGCAAAATGAATCAGAATGAGATCTAATTGCGACAGAGTATAACAATTCCAGTGCAGACCTAATAAGAACAAAGTAAGCATTTTATCTTACCAATCAGTGTCCCATATCAGGAAAAAGTTATAATAAAAAATCTGTATTTGTCAAGCTATAAAA
The DNA here is from genome assembly GCA_903632075.3 of Acanthosepion pharaonis. Classification (NCBI taxonomy): domain Eukaryota; kingdom Metazoa; phylum Mollusca; class Cephalopoda; order Sepiida; family Sepiidae; genus Acanthosepion; species Acanthosepion pharaonis. The sequence goes on from CAHIKZ030004665.1 coordinate 78,965, forward strand.
TTTTTAAGCATTGCAATTGCAAGGAAGTGTCAGAAACCACAAGATTTTAAGTCTAATAGCAAAATATGTGAGACTGAATACTAGACCTCCTTTTAAAAATATTTTTATACTCTGCTTCAAATTAGATCTCTTTCTGATTCACTCCTTAACAAAACCTGTTGACTGGATGTGAATGCTACAAAAGCAAAATTAAAAATAAAAAGTTGCTTAAAGCATCTGGCTGACAAAACAAATCCCCCAAAATATAAAACACAATTTAAATGTTGGAGGCAATCATGAATGTTTCCACTAAAGAAAAAGCATAACAAAAAAAACAGTCACGTATCCATCCTGACTGCTTAAAAGGACTCCATTTGCAACACTCAAAGCAGTAAGCAGTCAGGCAGTCATAGAGTTAACAAGGATTAATTAATTAGATTTTGTAAAAATATAACTTAGTTTTTATCAAAAATATGACAAAACATAAATTTTCTACATCTGAGTATGTTATCACTTGTCAACATGTTTAATAGTAATCATACAATCTTGTGACTACTAAAAAAATTATGCTATAGAAAAAAAAATATGGAAGCCCAAAAATTAAACAAATTTTGTGGAAATATTTTTCAGGTCAGTAACAACTCCTTAATCAAGTGATTTCTTTATCTTTACTATATTTCTAATATTATAATGTCATCAAAGCCTTTATTAAACAGGCAAAATTACTATCAGTATGAGAAAGTTAGTTAAAAGTTTCAATAATATTTTGGTGGCCCAAAAAAGGGCCATTATTTTTTCATATCAAGGGACATAATTCAAAATCTTATTTTTTGATCATCCATAGAAATAACAGTTGTAAAATAATAAAATAAAATAAAATTATTTTAAAAAAATGAAATGTTCGCATTTGAAAATGGCATTAAACTTTACATTTTTCAATTCTTCAAACTCGTTTTTCTTTTATATCATCTTTATCAGCAACAAAAACTGAAAGAGTAATGAAATTGTACTGTAAGAATATATATAAATTTTTCACAAATATAGATCAGAGATTTTTTTTCCTGTAGAAACAAAAATATACTGCATATTTTATAAAAATTACCCTTTAAGCCCTGAAAAGTAAATGATGTAATGCTCATCCACCAGTTGAACAGTGGTAGAGAAAAATGACGTAATGCCCATGAACGGTGAGTAAACACTTGTAATTATTTTTATATCTACCATGAAACATTACATACCAATTATTTGCAAATTTTGACTCAGGAGCTCAGGCAGAAGGGTTAAAATTGTTCAGGAATGCAGGGGTCAATGGGTTAAATATCAGTAAATCTCTGCAAAAAATAATTTATAAGATTTCTTGAGTCCTTTTATTAAGATTTCAGAACATATTTTCAATGTATTCATTCTTCATAACTTTTGTTTTTAATGATATAACACCTTCAGAGATGTAGCTTTATAAAATGTAAAATTTAGGAACTGTACTGAGTCCCAATAGAAAAAACAAAATAAAATAAAGTAAACTATGAAAACAAAATATATAAACAAAAATAAATAATTCAAATTTAAATAAGGCATTTGTGCTTTCCTTTAAAACCTTTCTTTAAACTTCTCTCAATATACTTCTCTCTTAACTAACGAGAAGGCAATCCTCAAATAAAGAAGAAAAAACTAAACCCGTCCAAAAAATGCCCGAAGTTTGCTAAACCAGAGCATACATATTTATGGCTACAAATCTACCAAAATAAAATATGCTCCATGCATAACTTCTGTTATGTAAAAAAACGAAAAGAAAGGAATGCCGGAAAATAAAATAATTTTGGCTAATAAAAAATACTGACACAAAGAGACTTTTGATGTTTGCTGAAACAAAGGTTCATACCAGAGTCTTACAGCCTGGTCAAAAGGATATAAGCTCACACCTCTGAGGTAGACAAAGGTAGGATGGCAAGAGAAACCACTGAACAAAAGACGTACTGCTAGAGAAACCAGCCACGAGTGATGTGTGAAGTAGGTCATCTGCTAATGATATTTCTACCCTTCTTAGGGCCAATAAAAACACAGTAGATTGACACTGACCTATTTTTAAGATGGCTATTACTATGAGCAACGTCTGGCCTCAAAACTCCCTACTCACTACCAAGCTGAAATAGACATTTTTCCAGACTGCCAACAATATCCACCTTATAAACAAACATTTTGTGACACTGAATATCAAAGGACTCACTCTAAAGCAAATAAATAAAAATATATTATTTATTTTATATTCTTAAATCAGTTCATTTTATTTCAAAGTCTCCAGTAAATAAAAACCAAGAATATTGAATAGATCACCACAGAACATCCAAAATTCACTAATACAGATTAGACACAAGTTAAGTAAAGGGGATATAACTGACCTCTGACCCACCAAATACTTCCACAATACTTAAAAATAAAAATAAATATTCAATATAAAGTTCATTCATTATTAAAAAAAAATGCTGAACATTTCAATGAAATCCAACAATTCCCTGGTTTTCGGTAAATTCTTAAAATTGTGGGTATAGTTTTTGTTTTTATATGTCAAAAATGTGGAAGATTTTGAAGATACCTATTAAAACATGTAGAGTATTCTGAAAAGTAAAGTTTGTATTAGTAAACAAAGATTCATCAGAAAAATGGACACTTTGGAATGCAATTCTGGACACCATAGTTTTTTCCATATGAAAAAATACAGTAGCTTACAAAATCAATGGACAATTTCTAAAACTACTTTCAGAAAATGAAAAATATATTTCATATTAATAATATTGTTATAAACATGTCCACATTACAATGACACTATTTTCAGTTTTTTGTTCAAAGTATTTACCTTTCTAAACTTTGCATACATTCTGTTATCAGAAATTAAAACATAATGCTTTTTGGAGTTTCAGTAACCTGGGCTAATAATGTGAAACTGGGAAAATTCAGTAAAATTCATAAAACTATTGGCATATTGTCAGAGTGAAATGTAGTCTATAATTTATATTTATTATATAAAATATCTGGCACATTAAAAGACCAAGCATTTCTCTGAGTCTCTTTATTAGTTTTCTAAAAATTAAAAGTAGCTAATAATGTGTGTATGTGTGTGTACATATGAGTTCTGCATATAGCATGAAATACAGTGTATATATATGTTATTAGCACAGGTGAACTTTATATATACAAAGTCCACCCAAAAAATGTATACACACTTCAGGAAAGGAAAAACTTGTATAGATATTGTAATACTATATTTATTCAGATATCACGTTGCCTTTGGATTCTACAATTATAAGAGACTAGCAGTAGAGCCCGGCGTTGCCCGGGGATATAACAGTAAGAGATAGATCAAGTATCCACCATCATAAAGACTGAAAAATAAAATTGACAAAGATTATTGTTTAAGGTTGACGGACACGTATGTCTTAATTAGTTTTTTTTTTTTTTTTTACGAATTGGTCAAATCCAAACTCAAACAAAAACAATGTTTACAATCGTTATGAGTCTATCGATTGATGAATAGAATTTTATTATAAACAATTGTCTTGTAA